>BSBK01000120.1:0-263424 GCA_027943335.1 Chamaecyparis obtusa | reverse complement strand
ATTCCAATATATATATATGTATATATATATGTATATATATATATGTATATATATTATATATATATAGATATATATATATTTAAGTATATATGTATACACATCATATATACTTATATATATATATCTTCACTAGTATTGATTTGTAGTGTTTATCCAACTGAAGCTACAAAATATTAACACTCCCTCTTAGCTAGGGAGGATAAATCTATCCAATGTCAATACTTATGATCCCTCACCATAGCTACACAAAACTGCTATAATCATTACACCTCTAATAAATCTATTAATACTTGTGCTGCAGGTACTATTAATTAAAAGCTGAAGGTTCAACTACCAAAGGATCAAAGAAGTAATGTTGCAAGGACACTCACCTATCTGCACTACTCAGTCTAGGAGTAAGGGAAAAGGAAAGAAGAGTCCTAATAAGAAAGTGATTGTGGACTTAGATACTATGGAAGAGATTGATAATATGATGGGAGACTAGAGCTCAAAGGTACACATGGCGGAAGGTGTTGACACATGAAGGCAATTTGAAAGCCTGTTAGATTCCACAAATACCATGATAGTGATGAATGTGACACCAAGTCAAGTGTCTTTAGGAAAAGATGACTCTGTGAGTACTCCTAAATGGTTTGAGACTTTTATTAGGAAAAAAAAGAAATGTGGTTTTTATATCTCTTACCATGGAGGATATGGTCAGCAAGTGCCTAAGGAAGGATCCAAAGTCCAAAAAGTTAAAGACTTACCTCTAGAGTAGACTATGATCTAGATTTAGGCAATTGGATTGCAGAGGTGGAGCTTGTCCTCTGATAGATAAAAAAAATGATGATCCTATAACAAAATATTTCAGAGTAAAAAAGGTTGATCCTTAGGATTGTCTCGAGAGTCGTACATGCACATCACCTAGAGGCCTCTACCAAAAAGATGATTATAAGATCTTGGAAGGATGAGAGGGATAAGAAAGAATTGAAACATGACTTGCATCATATGGCCAAATATATTGAGGCTATTCATCATTCTATCCCTCAACCTTTGTCTCATTTACCTATGAGTTTTGATCCAAAATCCCCCAATTAACTAGAAATTGATCAATCAAATCCAAAAGAGAAAGATGATAGATAAAGTCTTCAATGACTAGCTAGAAGGGGTTAATTTAGGGAGGTATTGAATACATCAATGACTTGAGTAAATTATACGATGACACAATGGTTGTTATCAAGGAGCTAGAAGTAGAGATTGTCTCATGGAAGACATAATAAACTCTATGGATGTGGTTGTTTCCCAAATGAACGAAGTCCAAAAATATGGTGTGATTAAGTTCCTAGCAGAGAAACTAGTGGATGGTCTAGATGATAATATATAGTATGTATCTAAAAAGAAAATTGAATAGAGGAATTATGTAGTGAAGCAGGGTCACGAAGAATCGGTGTTAAATTGCTAAAGGAATTGACATGGCTTACCTTATCAATGAAAAATGATTTAAAAATGCATGAATGTTAAATTATTTAATGATGAAGGTAAAGATATAGAGGATACTGATAACATAATTCAATCTTTAAAGGAAAATATTGAATATGTTAAAGAGGCAAAGGCTCCGATGACAGAGAATTTCTCTAGAGTAGCTAAAATTGAAATCCATGTTGTTTCTCTATTTTGGTCAACTAGATAATCATATATAAATAAAGTGGTGAAAGTTAGTTGAGATAAGGAGGTACGAAAGAATGGATTACTTAGATTGGACTTCTCAACTTCTTGGTGATTCAAAACTTCTCCACTGCACATTTAGAATGGAAGGCATAATGTGTCACCGCAACATGGCATAGAAAATGAGGAGATTCCACATCATCCACCACCATGATTGTGCCATCATATTGCCTCGCTTTGTTTTAGTTTCTTTAAGATATCATAGTTTTAGTTTCTAAGTAAACTGAAATTACCTTGGGGCATAGTTATGTAACTTTGGGTTTCAAAGAGAGTTAGCCTTGTTCTGGCCAGATATATGTTTTAAATGATATTAGAAGGGCCCAAGAGTTTTTGAAAGGTCATAGAATTAATACTTATATTTTGATACATGATACTTTGAAAAAGATTTCTATCTGTGAAATGAAATTGATAAATGATTATAACAGTCTTAAATCTGTGTGTTTGAGTTGGTGGAAATATTTTATTGTGTGAATTTATTTTCGACGTGATAGTTGTTTATCCTTTTGAAATGTATCTTGTGTCATGATGGATATGATGGGTTTATAAGATCAATATAATTAAGTTTATGGAAAAAAAAATAGAGTATGTGTGCTCTATTTATTAAAATAATTTACATTAAAGATCAAATCCATATATGTTTATGTGTGAATGATGGTTTACCTTTATTACTTTATGGTCAAACGTATGATTGCAAGTTTTTTTAAGCACAATATATTCATTGAATATCATTTAAAAGGGAGCTATACCTTAGGTTCAGAAGGGAAACCATTTTGGTTTACCCAACTATTGGTTATTTATTTGTTCTTAAAAGGGGGTTGCAGAGTCATAACTTAAGTATATTTAAAAGGACAAATCTGTTAACCAACAATTATCAACTTCATCTTATGGGCCAACCCAAAGTGTCTTTGATTCTTGTTGGTGTGCAATTATATATTGGAAAATGTTTAGGATCTTAAGGATGGTGTATGTTATGTTTTATTTTTTGATACATTTCATCTTTCATCACATGAATCAAAGTTTGTATTTTTGTTTAACAATCTTTGGTTAACATGCTACATTACTATTTGGCCAATGTAATATACAAATTTTAGTTTTGCAATGGATATATATTGGTGTATATCTTTCAAAGATAATATATATGATATGCAAAGAAGGTATATATAATAGGGCATGAGATTTTTCAAAGTGTGGATGGATTCATAGAGATGAAATCAATAGAAGATATATGAACATCGAATTGCAATCAACATTTTGGAGAATGTGCCTCTATTTAGTTCAATTACTATTATTCCTTTCTATCAGTTGTAATGTAATATTGCCCTGAATATAGTATAATCTTTAATTTTTTTATCTAGAATTAAGGAAGTATTTTTTAGTTTCTCATAGAGAAGTGTGCTTCCTTAGCATTACACTAAAACAATCATTGTAATAATTTTTATCATATAGTGAGTGTGATTCTCATCGTGGTTTTTCCCATCTTGGGTTTTTTGATGTAAGATTTTTGGTGTTATGAGATGTGCTCATTTTGTTTCAAGTTATTTTCTTTCACACATAAATCAAAATAGAATCTATGATAGTAAATTGTTAAGTTTTAAGTGCATGCTGGTTCGTTTCCCTCCCCCCCAAAGCATTTGGAAGTATTCAACATAATGAACCTTATAAATTGACTCAATAAGAGCGAGTTAACCAATGAAGAGTATTTAAAAGAACCCAAAATACATTAACCAGTGGGTGGGAGGAAGGGGGTTACTCTTCTAAATTTATGCTATTCTAATAATTGAATAATCAAGTGAATTAGAGGCAAGATAACACATCTACGTAATTAAGATATGTGCTAAAAATCTACAAATTAACTATCTACGTAATTACTAGTATGATTATGTTTGCCTAAAATTACAATCTTGCAATTTTTTTATAATTCTATTTGTGTCAACTTTTCACCTTGAGTTTCACTCCTTTTTCTTGTGAGCCTATCCTAACTTTAAAGTAGCAATTATAAACACCTTTAAGGGACCTAATATGTTTTTTTAATAAATAAGGGACCTAATATGTTAATGCATTGAAGTATACTGATTTCCCCCTTATGTTTTGTTCGAATCCCGTGTTCTTTCTCTTACAATTTGTAATGATGGATAAAAGGATGTTGAAATGTAACTAGTTGAATGAAGAGGTGCCCCTAATTTGACAATGCTTCTTGCCTATTCTTTTTGCTCCAGAATGATATGTTAATGATTTCTATGTTGATGTTTAAATGATGCCTTAAGGATTGTCCTTAAAAAGGAAACCTTAAGTGCTTAATTGAAAAATTTCATGCTCAAGTTGGTTGGCACACTAATGTTTTGGTTTGAGGTTGGCTTGTGAAATGTGGAAATTGACACTAATCAAGGTCAATAGAATCACACAACAAATTTTTTGGGGAAAAATTGTCTAGGTGTTTTGATCTATAGCTAACGACTACTAACCTTGGGTAGCTTTTTGAATCCCCACCAAAATTTCATTTAACATCTTCTTAGAATACCTTCCTCTTTTTATTTCTACTACTCTTATAGTGTAAACAATGTTTATTATAAATAAAAGACTAGAATTAGGAATGGATTTAGATAACTAGAAATAACAGAGGGAAAGGGAAAGTATAAAACTAGATTTGGTTGACCTACATTAAGTCACTTTCAAACGAAACACTAAAATAACATATTTATCAATAAAATTAGAATAAATACAAAATCATAAAAATATTTTTCTTTGCTATAATTTTTTATTTTTCCTAACTAGAACTATAATCTCTTCCCACATATAGTGCATATAGTTACAGTTAATGACATAATATAATTAAAAAGTCAACTCTTTACAATAAAAGATATCATCAATTTTATTTTGGAAGACCAAATTTTATACAAAATTGTTTTCTATTTATCTTTTAAAGATATTAAATTTCTACAATATTATCATTATAAATCTTTGAAATTATTTGCTTTTATAATTTTTTTTTGCTTAGTAAAGTATTTAGTTTTTATATTAATTATTAAATTGGGAAAAGCATGGCCCGGTCCAGGGATGGTTAGACTGGGAAACCACCTCCCCAAAGAACATCACAATGGAGATCCATTAGCAAATCTAAGTCAATACATCCTACTAAAGATGACAACAAGTGAAAATCATTGTTGTCCTTTAGTTTCCTCATTTGTCTAGGTCCGAAGGATCATATCAAAAGATTTTTTCAATTTCTTTACTTTTTTTTCCCTTTGATAGTCTCCCAACCATCTTCCACCTTGACAGCCTCATTTTTCCATTCCATCGAATCAACTAGGAGAGTTTTCATCTTAATGTCCGAATTTCTAACACCGTGTTGATCTACTATAAAGGGATCATTCTCCTTGTCTCAAGCCCCTACTAGTCTTTTATTTTCCCTTCCCTCTAGAGTAGCTGCTCTAATCTTATGCTTCATCTCCTTTTCACTATCTGAATTGACAATATTAACATTGTTCACAAGAGGTAGGCCAATTTGAATCATATCCATAATAGCTTGATGTGACATCTCCCCATTTACAACTTGGACAAAATGCTTTTGTTGTTCACCTTTCATATTTACTGTGTAGTGGGAGAGGGAGACATCTATCCACCAAGAGACAATCTTATATGTTCTTGGTTTGACACATTGAGCAACCAAATGCCTGGTTTTAAAACATCTTTGACATCTAAAGGGAACTCCCTCGTAATCCAATGGTTGAACCCAACAACCCTTTGGAGTTTTAATCATAATTTCTTTGGGGAGGGCAATAGATGCATCCATCTCCACTAGAAGCTAGGCATAGGTTGAGTGTAACAGGTTTGAAGAACCTTCTATGTTTAAAAAAATGCGTAAAGAATTTCCAATGGCCTCAAAGAATGAACTGAGTAAAAAATGCAAAGGCAAGTTGGGAAGTCTTACTAAGAGTGAAATTCTGTCAAAAAATTCAACGAGTAGATAAAAATTTTGATGCCAGGGTTTCAACATAAGTAGATACCTATCATCTCAACACTAATAATAACCATATAGAGTCTTGTTTTTATCCTGAACACTTTCAAAAACTACAATAAAATACCCTCTGGCGGTTGGATAAATTTGAACACACCCATCTGGAATCGGTTTCCAATGTTCAGTAATCCATTTGTGTAGGTTAATAAAACCTAACAAAAAACCTTGAAGTTCCCTATCAATCCAAGTCCAGAAAAAACTACTACATTGCGGGCCACTTCCCATTCCACATCCTCTCCAAGATCTACAGAGATGGCTCTAGCTGTACATTACTTCCCAGTCTCCTGCAAACTTTCTTCCTGCGAGAGAGCATGTCTTTTCCTAGATGGAGAAACCCCAGGTCATCGATTAGGGTTTCTCCCCAAAGCCCCAATACCATTTTTACAATCCTGTGAACCCTTCACATCCAAAGTGATTGAACCTTACCACATCAACACTATCCCTTTTGAAACATTTCCCTAACAACCACCTTTAGCCAAAGAGTCCTGACCACATATATCAAGCTGCTCCTGCGAGCGTGGAGGTGGGGGGGAGGGGTAGTATTATGTTGTCCATGCCCTCATGAGGAGGATCCCTCTCTGCAACCCTAGTACACTGCTATGAAAGTCTTAGAAACCCTAGAAACTTTCCCAACTTGCAACGACTCCATCTAACCTCTCCGCTCTATTCAAAATTTAAGCTAGGGATATACTCCCTAAGCAGAATGCCTTTTTCTTAAACTTTAAGCTAGGGATTTACTCCCTAGGTGGAATGAAAATGAACCACTCCATATCCTACAGGTAAATCAAGATACAAGATCTTGGGGGCCTCTTAATTGTTGATGTAGTAGAAAGTAACCTTGTGAGGTTTGAACCTTGGTTGTAATCACTATAGGGAAGAAAAATTTAAGCTAGGGATATATTCCCTATGTGGAATGCAAATGCCCCACTCCACATTTCATGATTAAATCAAGATACAAGATCTCGGGGGCCTTTCAATTGTTGACACAATAGAAAGTAACCTTGTAAAATTTGAACCTTGGTTTTAGGTACTATAAATAAGAAGCCCCACCATTTCACCAAAGGGTCACCTCCTGCTTTTATAATATTTTTTTAGAAATTTTTAAAGATATTAAATTTGTACAATCCACAATATTGAATAAGTTCTCTTGGTTATTTTCTCGGTAGAACATGGTTCTCAGTGCTAAGTTCTGCCTCACTCGGTGTCTATAATTGCTTTCTCTTTACCAAAATTCTTTGTTAACTTATTCCTTTTACCAAATGTTTTCTCTTCCTTACCAACTCATCTTTTCTTCCTTACCGAATTACTTTGTCAAACATAATGACTTCCTTATAAATAATGACAACAAAATTAACTCTTAGGAGTATCAATTTAAATGACACCTTAAGGATTGTCCTTAAAAAGGAAACCTTAAATGCTTAATTGAAAAAGTTCATGCTCAAGCTGGTCGGCAACGCTAATGTTTTGGTTTGAGGTTGGCTTGTGAAATGTGGAAATTGACACTAATCAAGGTCAATATAATCACACAATAAAGTTTTTTTGGGGGAAAAATTGTCTAGGTGTTTTGATCTATAGCTAACCACTACTAACCTTGGGTAGCCTTTTGAAGCCCCACCAAAATTTCATTTAACATATTTTTAGAATACCTTCCTCTTTTATTTCTATTTTTCATATAGTGTAAACAATGTTTATAAAAAATAAAAGACTAGAATTAGGAATGGATTTAGATAACTAGAAATAACACAAGAAAGGGAAAGGATAAAACTAGATTTGGTTACTTACATTAAGTCACTTTCAAATAAAACACTAAAATAACATATCTAAATGAAGTAATGGCATGTCTTCAAATCATATATTCACAAACCGCGGTTTAGGTGGCATTCCTTATTAGCCACCACGGTTCACTCCTTTGATTGCTAGTAGTTTTCAGTAATCAATAATTTGTCTATCTTGTAGTGATGGTGATGAATTATTGCTTCTCTTGTAGAGACTATAAAAATTTCCATTGGGAGTATATGGCTTGGAACGACAGGATTGACATTGCAGTAGAGGGAGATGAAGTAGCCATTTCGACACATATCGAGGATTTTCCTCTAGACCACATGTTTGCATTGAACAACATACAGATACACAGAGCGGTAAAGGAATTCCTTGGGGATGAAATCATAGCTCCCAGGGAAAAAAGGAGCATATACCCATCATAGGTAATGTTGAATTTTTATCTAACGCCATGGAAATTCTAAAAAGAACATAGTTACTTGATATTGTCTACAATAAGGTTGTAGATAAGGATTTTCTCTGTTCGATCAAGTTCACAATTGCAGTCCAGCATTATAACATGTGGAATGGACATGCCCTTCATGGAAGATTGTTCCACAGGCTGTTTATTCAAACCAATCATGCCTACATGCTTGTTTATGATAGTATAAAGTGGGCTCTAGATAGACAAAACTTCAGACATGTTAGGAATGCCCTTCATTCCCATGTTCGTGACATTGATGCTTCAGTGGCATCAAGAATTCATTGTAGAGTTGCCTCTCTCTTGGACATCCTTGAGTTTGATAATGCAGTAGTTGGGGCTTCATAGGCTTCACTGTCTCCAGCATAAGCACAAACATGAAGCCAACCATCGGCCCCTGTGCTTGATCTCAATTTCAGTCTGCTAACAAAAGGTTACTCTTTTGGTTGGGGTAATGATTGTTCATCTCAACCAACTGCGAATGATGGCTGGCCTAGTTTACATTCCTCTGCTTGGGACACCTCAGCTATGGTTTCGAGTAATGATAATTTACAATCTTTTGATTGGGACACCTCAACTTTGGTTTTGGGTGGTCTATGTGAAGTGCCCATGCCATCAACTCTTTTCAACCGGGGTAATCAAAGCTTGCAAGGAACTGGAGCGAAAATTGTGCTATGTCTATGCACTAAATGCTCAAATGATTGTAAAATGTTTTTCTTTAAGTTAGGGCTTTCTATTTTACTCCAAGGTTGCAGATTCCATGTATATTTTGAGTAACCTCCTGCATTGTATTGCCAAACATGTCAAAAGAAATGTCTTTTTGGTTGTTTTATGACTCTAAACCTTTGTTTCTTTGTGACAGAAATATATATTTGTATATAGGCAAGGCTATTGGGTTTTCTTATCGGTTCTTTCCCAATTGAGCCCTTGAATCAGATTATATTTGTATAAAATATTAGTGGTTCACCCACTTTTGATTAAAAAAAAAAATATTTATCAATAAAATTAAAATAAATACAAAATCAAAAAGATGTTTTTCTTTGCTATAATTATTTATTTTCCTAACTAGAACTATAATCTCTCCCCATACATAGTGAATATAGTTAAAGTTAATGACATAATATAATAAAAAGTCAACTCTTTAGAATAAAAGATATCATCAATTTTATTTTGGAAGACCACATTTTATACAAAATTGTTTTCTTTTTATCTTTTAAAGATATTATTTAGTTTTTATATTAATTATTAAATTGGGAAAATCCTGGTCCAATCTAGGGATGGTTAGATTAGGAAACCACCTCCCCAAAGAGCATCACAATGGAGATCCATTAGCAAATCTAAGTCAATACATCCCACTAAAGATGAAAGCAAGTGAAAATCATTGTTGTCCTTTAGTTTCCTCCTTTGTCTGGGACCGGAGGATCATATCAAAATATTTTTTGATTTCTTTACTTTTTTTTCCCTCTGATAGTCTCCCAACCATCTTTCACCTTGGAAACCTCATTTTTCCATTCCATCGAATCAACTAGGGGAGTTTTCATCTTAATGTCTGAATTTCTAACACTGTGTTAATCTACTATCAAGGGATCATTCTCCTTGTCTCAAGCCCCTACTAGTCTTTTCTTCTCCCTTCCCTCTAGAGTAGCTACTCTAGTCTTATGCTTCATCTCCTTTTTACTGCCTAAATTGACACCATTAACATTGTTCACAAGATGTAGGCCAATTTGATTCATATCCATAGTAGGTTGATGTGACATCTCCTTGTTTACAACTTAGGCAAAAATCTTTTGCTGTTCACCTTTCTTCTTCACTGTGTAGTGGGAGAGGGAGACATCTATCCACCAAGAGACAATCTTATTTGTTCTTCGTTTGACACATTGAGCAACCAAATGCCTGGTTTTAAAACATCTTTGACATCTAAAGGGAACCCTCATAATCCAATGGTTGAACCCAACAACCCTTTAAAGTTTTAATCATAATTTCTTTGGGGAGGGAAATAGATGCATCCATCTCCACTAGAAGCTAGGCATAGGTCAAGTGTAATAGGTTTGAAGAACCTTTATCTATCATTAAAAAATTGCCTAAAGAATTTCCAATGGCCTCAAAGAATGAATTGAATTAAAAATGCAAAGGCAAGTTGGGAAGTCTTACTGAGGGCGAAATTCTATCAAAAACTTCAATGACTAGACAAAGATTTGGATGCCAGGATTTCAACATAAGTAGATACCTATCATCCCAACACTAATAAGAATCATATACAATCTTGTTTTTATCCCAAACACTTTCAAAAAACACAATAAAATACGTTCTGGAGGTTGGATAAATTTGAACACACTCGTCCATAATGGGTTCCCAATGTTCAGTAATCCATTTGTGTAGGTTAATCAAACCTAGAAACAAACCCTGAAAGCACCCTATCAATCCAAGTTGAGAAAAAAATGCTACGTTGTGGGGCACTTCCTGTTCTAGTCCTCTCCAAGATCTATCGAGATGGCTTTAGCTGTACATTGCTTTCCAGTCTCATGCAAACTTTCTTCTTGCCAAGGAGCATGTCTTTTCCTAGATGGAGAAACCCCAGGTCGCCAATTAGGGTTGCGCCCCAAAGCCCCAATACCATTTTTGCGAGCTTGCGAACCCTTCACATCCAAAGTGATGGAAGCTTACCACATCAACACTATCCCCTTTGAAACATTTCCCCAACAACCACCTTTAGCCAAAGAGTCCTGACCACATATATCAAGTTGCTCCTGCAAACGTGGAGGTGGGAGGTGTATGCACCCTAAAATGGTCGCTAGACTTTGGACCCCCATTCTTCAACTTATCAATTTTTTGAATCAATTCTTTGCAATATTTTCAATTCAAATCAATTTCCTTGATCAAATCGTAATTAATTTAAATATTTAAATATTTCTTAAGGTTTGATCATTTTATCTTAAGTCTCATTTAATTAAAAGAAAAACTTCCCTTTTAATTAAATAAAATCATCCTATTAAAATAAAATTCATCTTTTAATAAAATCCCCACTTAAATCTCTCTTTGTGTTGAAAAAAGAAATAAAATAAATAAATAATAAATAAAAATCTCATTTTCTCTCCACTTTGAATACACATACTTTTAAGTGGTGGGCCTTTTTCATCTTTTTGCCTCTTAAAGAATCTTGAGCACATACATCAACCAAGATTTAATCTCCACCATTGCTAATTTCTTTTTGTTTCTTAATCTTGACTGTCCACTTTCCTTTATAAGGAGCCCTCTTCTCATTTACATGATAAAAGATTTTATATTGTTATGTTGCAGGTTTGGAGAGTGATTTTGGAGAAGATTCTTCAGCACTTGAGCTTGGATATTGCAACTTTTTTTTTCTTGTCTTCTTCTCTCATGCTCCATGGCAATCCATTTAGATTAATTTTACATTTGCATATTAGATTAGATTCATATTTCCTTTCATAGAATAATATTGCATAAATATTTCCTTTCATAGATTAGTTTTCTTTTATGCATTGTTATCATATAGAATAACTTTCATTTTCATTTGCATGCATACTTGATGATCATGGAGACTAGCATTCTTGTTTTTTTTATTTGAATCTCTCATTTTATGGTGTACTTGCATGGGCACAAACTAGGTCTAATTTGAGAGCTTTCATCATAAACCCTTGCACTTCATGAATAAAGAGCTATGAGTTGTCATTTGAGACCTTGTTCTTGAGCAATCTTGGATATAATGACTCATAGAAGTATGTCAACATTTTAGCACACATTTTTGGCGTCCACCATGGGGCTCAAACTCACGAACCCATGACCACATTCTTGTCCTACGTGAAAATCTTAAGAATCAACAACATAGAGATCAAAAGGGCAAATTTGAACCTAATTGGTTGGACCTTACATCATTATAATAACTTTTGGGATAGGTGCTTATTTATTATCTACTGAAGTAGGAGAGCAGCTCCCTGATCCTATCAATGTCTTGCAACTAAAGAAGTTCTATCCATGATGCCCATTCTGTCTGGGGGCATCCTTTGTACATACTTATTGATCTTGAAATAATCTAAAAAAATAATATATTGTCAAAAATTTTAAAAATCTAAAAATGTCCTGAAAAAATGATCATCTTAGTGAAAACTTAGCAATAGGCGCTTTGATGTATCTCCAAAAAAATTATATATTCCAAAAATACCCAAAAAATTTAAAAATTCAAAAATTCAAAAAAAAAGAAGAAAATGTGCCTTGGTGAAAACCTGGAAACAAGCGCCTTGGTAGCAAAAATACAAAAAAATTATAAAAAGTTCTGAAAAAAAAAAATTGCAAAAAAATTCAAGTGGTGAAAACTTGGAAACGAGTGCTACTTGAGGCCTTTTGTATCCCTGTTTCTTAGCACGCATCCTCAACACTTAGCCTTTCTCCATCATGCCTTGTCCTTGTTGCCTTGGTTTTGAATTGGTCTTTGTCTTTGTCTAGGAGGCATCACTGGGTTAGCTTTGGTCTCTTGGATGGGTTAGTCTTTAGGATGCCTCACAAATGGTGTTTTTCAACACCCCCCAACTGTGTTTTTCAACACAACCCTTGGCATTGAGTGTTTTTCAACACTTATCAGTTTGGTCTTACCCAGTTTTGTCATGTGATCTTATCTGCTTGCAAGCATTCGATCCTTATCCTTGGAACTCAGTATCAGTGAACACACTTAAATTTTTAAAAACATAACACTTAATGCTTGAGATATGTCATGATCTTTTCTTTGTGTGTTGACTGTTATTGATTTTCGTTGAGTGTCCTTGTCTAATAAGTCTCTCCAGGATGCATAGCTAGAAGACTTGGGGCATGGGGCATGTTTTTATTTGCTTTCTGCTTGTGGGTGTGGTTTTGAAGCTCTTGAATGTCTCGTGTTATCTCCTTGAAACACTTAAGAGATTTGAGACATCATCCTTGACTATTTTTGCATAATCGTCCTTACGGTCATCCCGACATCTATGCCTTGATGCGAGAATAGTTTTTATACATTAAATTGGGTAAGCTAACATCGAAGTCATCTTGACCTTTATGTCTTTGATGCTTATGTTAGAATCTTTCCACATTCCAATCCATATAAATCACATTCATATCTTCATAGTTACGCTTGTGACTAGTGTTGATTGTGTGATTTTTCGATGTCTGTTAATAATGGCCCAATGATGAAAATAATTAGTTCCTTAACATTCTCTAATGAATGATGAACACAAAATCCTATGTTACAGTTGCTCTATTGCAAGTACACCTTTGCATTTTTATGTAGCTTGCATTGATAGACTTCATGTTAATTTAAATTTTTAGGCTGCATTAGGAGTTTGAGAGGGTTTTCTTTCATCTTTCGTGTGAACTTTTAATCAACTGTGATCACGTTTTGATCCTCATTTCCTTATCTTCTTTCGTGATCTCAATCAAAATTTTCTATCTTAAACAGTTGATTGATTTTGAGGCATCCTCTTTCTTGAGACACATTCTCTTTCTTCTCTCCATTTCTTTTCACCTCTTCTTAACTCGGATCTTCTATTCACTTTCCCCCCACTTCTTTTCTTCTAATTCAACTTTGGGGCATAATCTTTCATACTTGATGATCTACCTTGGTTCTGTGATCCTTATATCTTTCATTTTACATCAAGAACCTTATTTTTAGTTCGATTTGATCAAATTTATCAATTTACTATTTCTCCTCTATCTCATTTCGATTTCAATCACGAAGGGGTAGTACCTATCAAACTTCAATCCTTGATTTAGCTTTATCAATCCTATCAATTTCTTCGCTTGGGGCAACCTTGCTCAAGACTTGACAATTACCTATTTACAGGGGTGTTGGCCTTGATTTTTTCAATCAGCTTATCTTTGTTCTGATGTGTTCTCGTCCGTCGATCACACGTCTGGGTTGTTTTGTGATTCCAAATTGATCTCACATTTCAACTTCATTCTTTGACTACATGTGTTCTCATGAAGATCACACATTAGTCAAAAAGGGGCAAATGTGTGGACCCTAAATGGTCGCCTAGACTTTGGGCCCCCATTCTTTAACTTATCAATTTCCTGAATCAATGCTTTGCAATATTTTCAATTCAAATCAATTTTCTTGATCAAATCGTAATTAATTTAAATATTTTAATATTTCTTAAGGTTTGATAATTTTATCTTAAGCATCATTTAATTAAAAGAAAAACTTCCTTTTTAATTAAATAAAATCATGCTATTAAAATAAAATTCATCTTTTAATAAAATCCCCACTTAAATATCTCTTTGTGTTGAAAAATGAAATAAAATAAATAAATAATAAATAAAAATCCCTTTTTCTCTCCACTTTGAATGCACATACTTTTAAGTGGTGGGCCTTTTTTTTATCTTTTTGTCTCTTAAAGAATCTTGAGCACATGGATCAACCAAGATTTAATCTCCACCATTGCTCATTTCTTTTTACCTCTTAATCTTGACCATCCGTTTTCCTTTATAAGGAGCCCTCTCCTTCTCATTTACATGATAGAACATTTTATATTGTTATGCTGCATGTTTGGAGAGCGATTTTGGAGAAGATTCTTGAGCATTTGAGCTTGGATATTGCAACGTCTTTTTTCTTGTCTTCTTCTCTCATGCTCTATGACAATCCATTTAGATTAATCTTGTATTTGCATATTAGATTAGATTCATATTTCCTTTCATAGAATAATCTTACATAAGCATTTCTTTTCATAGATTAGTTTGCTTTTATGCATTGTTATCATATAGAATAGCTTTCATTTTTATTTGCATGCATACTTGATGATCATGGAGACTAGCATTCTTACTTTTCCTCTTTGAATCTCTCATTTTACGGTGTACTTGCATGGGCACAAACTAGGTCTAATCTGAGGACTTTCATCATAAACCCTTGCACTCCATGAATAAAGAGCTATGAGTTGCCATTTGAGACTTCATTTTTGATCAATTTTGGATATAATGACTCATAGAAGTGTGTCAACATTTTAGCACACAGGGGGTGGTATTACCTTGTCCATGCCCTCGTAAGGAGGAGCCCTCTCTGTAGCCTTGATACACTGCTGTGAAAGTCTTAAAAATCCTAGCAACTTGCCCAACTGGCAATGATTCCATCTAACCTCTCCGCTCTATTCAAAATTTAAGCTAGGGATATACTCTCTAAACGGAATGCCTTTTTCATAAAATTTAAGCTAGGGATGTACTCCCTAGGTGGAATGCAAATGCCCCACTCCACATCCTACGGGTAAATTAAGATACGAGATCTTGGGGGCCTCTCAATTGTTGATGTAGTGGAGAGTAACTATGTGAGGTTTGAACCTTAGTTGTAGTCACTATAAGCAAGAAAAGTTTAAGGTAGGGATACATTTTCTATGCAGAGTGCAAATGCCCCACTCCACATCCCACGGGTAAATCAAGATACAAGATTTTGAGGGCCTTTCAATTGTTGACGCAGTAGAAAGTAATCTTGCGAAGTTTGAACTTTGGTTGTATGCACTACAAGCAAGAAGCCCCACCATTTCACCAAAAGGTCGCCCCTGCTTTTATTATTATTTTTAAAAATCTTATAAAAATATTAAATTTGTACAATTCACAATATTAAATATAAGCCTTTCAAATTTTGTACTCTAACAAAACAAAATTAGGTGTGCACAACAAAGAGAAGGAAAAAAGATATAGACATCCAACAACTCTTTTTAAAAGAATTAATATAGTTGCTTCAATCTACATTTCATGTAAAATTAGAATAAACTGACAAAATTATCATATCCACAAGACGAAAATTAACGTATGAAACAGCACACGCATACCATTTTTCACTTTATAAAATGCCCGATTCTTGCTACCTATTTCTAAATCAATCTCGATATCTCAATATGAAAACAGTGCTGAATTACCTGCGCCACTAATGCTTATCCAGCGGGTCATTTAAATGGTCCGTGTCAAGGTAGCTAGAGTAGGTGAACCTGGTCTTTTCAGGATATTTTGTCTGAAAAGGCCTTGTTTTTTAAGATTTTTCATACAAAACTCCGGGTCAGCCGACCGATTGACTTTCATGGGGAAAGTGGAGCTCAGAATTGCAGTACCTGAAAGAGAAAATGGGGATCTCTAAGCAGTTCGATGTGATAAGCCAATGCAGCTCGGAGGGTCGCGAGGGGCACACTGTCGCTGCGGATTTCGACGGCACAATGCTCAGATCGAGAAGCTCTTTCCCCTACTTCATGGTAATGGCCAGAAAGGGCGGTAGCTTTTTGCGAGGAATGCTTCTTTGGGCCAGTGTGCCCTTGATTTGGTTCGTCTACGCATTTGTTTCTGAATCAG
Organism: Chamaecyparis obtusa; assembly: GCA_027943335.1. NCBI lineage: Eukaryota > Viridiplantae > Streptophyta > Pinopsida > Cupressales > Cupressaceae > Chamaecyparis > Chamaecyparis obtusa. The sequence continues at coordinate 247,153 of BSBK01000120.1, read as the reverse complement.
TGGGGATCCAAATCCTCATCTTCATTTCCCTGGCCGGACTGAAGATCCGGGACATCGAATCGATATCTAGGACAGTTTTGCCCAAATTGTACGCAGAGGATGTGCACCCTGAGTCCTGGAGGGTGTTCAGCGCGTGCAGAAAGAGGTATATTGTGACTGCGAATCCTCGAATCATAATAGAGCCCTTTGCGAGGGATTATTTGGGGGCGGACAAGGTTCTTGGAACGGAGCTCCAGGTTACCAGATCTGGGCGGGCAACCGGATTTGTGAAGAAGCCTGGGGTTATGGTGGGACGGTTGAAGAAAGAGGCCGTGGAGGCCGAATTCGGGCCTCGGGCTGTGCCTGACATTGGTATGGGTGACCGGGAAACGGATCATCCTTTCATGGCCGTCTGCAAGGTGACATTATTTAAAGCTTTTCGTTTGTTTTAGCGAAGGATTTCTGCCCTGTTCCTGGACCTGATCCTGGCTTGTTTTAGGGTTTTGTTTATTTATTTAACTTGAATCTGGCTTTCTCGTGGCGCAGGAGGGTTACATGGTGCCTAAGATGAAGGTGGAGGCTGTACCGAAGAGTAACCTTCTGAGCCACGCTTCATAGCTCACGAATTCTTCAAATCCCGAGCAGTTGATGTACGGTTTAAATCTGCTCTTCTGTTAATCATATTATATTGTTGCAGTTAAATTCTTTTTCGTTGAATTTAGGTTAATGACGTTCAGAGATCAAGCAGTCTTAAAAGGAATCAAAGCTGCATCTTCAAATCTGAATAATATATAAAAACGAAATATAAATCAGGATATCTTTTCAAGGTCTTTCCAACTCAATCTGGATGATATAAAGAAATGCAAATCATCATATATTTTAAAAGTATTTTCAATCTGCAAATCATAATATATTGTCGAGGTCTTTATATTTTCATTGAACTTATGTTGATGGCGGTCAGAGATCAAACGGTTGAAGGGATCGAAAGCTGCATCTTTAATTTATGAACTGTTCCATTATTAAATTTGGATGATATAAAAAACCAAAAACTAATCGTAATAATTATTTTAAGATCTTTTGATATGATTTTTTTGTACTACTATGTGTGGATGGATAATAGAAAGAAAAATCTGGAAAAAAAATAAAATTTTTTTTTTTTGTTTTGTATCAGTTTCTGGATTGGATTCTGTAGAATTTTTTTGTCATCAATATTTCGGATCATACTACATGATCTATCATCAGAATGCCAAAGAGAAAAAAGAACCAGATCTCGCAGACAATAAAAAGAAAAGGAGGAAGAGAGGAGAGAGAAGAGGGACATCTAATTCAATCCAGAAACTGATACAAAACATTGATATGGATTGTGGAAATCTAATAGATTTAAACAAAAATATTAAAATATAGTTTCAAGTTCTTTTCAATATGAACTAATTTACTACAAAATTTTTATAATAAGAATAAAAACCAAATACAAAAATAAACCATAATATATTTTTATTCTTTTCGAAATGAACTCTTCAGCTAGAACTCTTCTACTAAATCTGGATAATACAAAGAAAAACTAAAAACAAACCTAAACCAGATCCCCAACTAACCGTTCAGAAAATGTCAAAAGCAAGTTTTTGTTTGTTGCTGCTGTTACCGTTTTGAACTTTATTCTCTAATTAGCCTAATAAAATATTTCCCCGTTAACTTTCCCTGTCACAAATTTGTTGATGGTGAAAGGTTTCTACTGTTAATAGGCAGTTAAGCTTTTACGCCCAACTTCCTGTTGTCAAAACTTTTTAAGTTGCTGCTTTTCAGAAAGAATTGATTCTTTAACGCCTAGCTTGGTCCACAATTCTCTGTTCTTTGTGGAGAATTTCAAACTACACAAAAAGGCAAGCATCTGGATGATGAAAATTCTAATAATATGCATTTTTGGTTTACCATGACTTTCTGACTCTCTTCAGTATTCTGGTTCAAAGGGGTTGTTTGTGTTGTTTTTAGATTTAATTTTTCTATGTATTTACCTTTCTTTTAAATTGTATTGTGTTACTTATTTTTGTTTTTATTCTTAGGGTATATATATATCTATCATGATGTTTTTTAAAGTGTTATTTATTTTTGTTTTGATGCTTGGGGTATATATGTATCTATCATGACGTTTTTTAAAGTGTTATTTATTTTTATTTTGATTCTTGGAGATTTATTGGTGATCTATTTTTGCATCGTGGATTTATTGATTTACCCATTTTCTGAGTATGGAAGGATACTTCTCATGCTTCAATGATGTAACATGAAGGTTTATGCATACTTAATGAGAATCACTCAACCAAGTCCCTAACTTTGCCATCTAGCATGAGTTTATTATCTAATAAATATTTAATGATATTCAAGAAACTATTTCATTTGTTTAAAATAGATAAGGCAAGAGCTAGACATGATAGAGATAGTAGCCAACTAGTATATGGGAACTTGATTAACCTAAATTCTGATCAAGTTAGATTTGAATTAAGACAATTTGCATTTTTTTCTAGTGTACATTGTAAGAGTAGTTAATTGTGTGATCGAATCTGCAATTACCTAGGCACATATAAGTATGACTAATATTAATGGTTGTCGAGTCAATGTTGAGCAAATGTTTTCACAAAGAAGAAGGATGCCTTTTTTATTAAAGAATTGTGAAATATGTTGATGTGCGATGAAGTTGATTGATCTTGTATGCAAAATAAGTCTTTTCATTGTCCCTTTTGGAGGACACAAAGAAGATTACTTCACTTAGATGAGTTTTTTGTCTGATGACTATTTCAATGATTGTCAAGAAGCTATTTCTAAGACAAGAACTAGATATGGTAGAAATAGTAGTCAACCTAGTATAAGGGAACTTGGTCAACCCAATGTTTGATCAAGTTAGGTTTGAATTAAGACAAAATGCATTTTTTTTCTATTGCACATCTTAATATTAGTTAATTGTGTAATCAATTTAGCAATTGTCGTAGGCACATATAAGTATGACTCATACTAGTGGTTGTGGAGCCAATGTTGAGCATACCAAACATTTTCACAATTGAAGAAGATCCCTCTTTTTATTTAAGAATTGTGAAATACGCCAACATGTGATGAATTTGATTAATCTTGTATGCAAGATAAGTATTTTTATTGTCCCTTTGGTAGGGCACAAACAATATTAGTATACTTGGTATGATCTAGATGGTACTAGTGTTAATCTAATTGATGTAAGAAATACAATTTTACAATACTTTAAACATCCAAAGCTTAAATACATAAATATAGTTACAATGAAGGAGAAAAAGAAACAATTGGAAGAATCAATATATAGAAATATGATCAATAGTTATAATGAGTTGGTGGCCATAATATAGCAATGATATGGGAAGGATAAGCTAAGGCTGATTGGAGTAAGATGAGGTATGTTCAAGGAAATTTTCTTATGAGATAAAGGATGAGCTATTATAAATAATTGTGGAGTTTCATGTCAACAAGTCCCTTTGAGTCTCATTTCTTTGAATCCATTGTGAAGATCTTCCCAAATTGAAATTACAAATCTTCTCAATTGCTCAATGATTATTCTCACTCAATGATTCCAATTCTTGATTGAAGAATCTCTCACCATTCAATTTTCCTTTTCTTGACTAATGTGTAGAAATTCCTTCTACATGAATTTTCCAACTACAAGTACTAAAGATTGTTTTCAATAGCTAGATTAGCTAGGGAATCTACTCAATGATTATTTTTTATGTAACAATGTGAAATTTTCAATCATGAGAACTTTCATAGGAGCTATTTGTAAGTAATTGGCCAAAGATGTAGTTTAGTATCTAATTTTCTAACAATTTGGAAGTAATTATATTTGTAATGACTAGAGATTATCTTTCAATTTGTAGGTATTAGATATTCCTATAGGAGGCCATTTTATAAGCCTAACAACAAGGCATTATTTCAGCTACATTGGCAGTATTGTGTGGAATATTTTTGTAGGAAACTACTATTATTTTACTTGAATGATCTCTTAAAAATTCTCCTTTCTTGGCTTTTACTTAATTTGACTTTGGAGGCCAACATCAAAATTTAATTTAATGAAATGTGGTGGGGTGGACCATTTCAGTAGCCTTCTATTACCTTTATGGTTTTAAAAAGATCTAGTGCCATTGGAGTATTTATCCATAGAGGGCTAGCTTTGGAAGAAAAGGAACATGAAATTAGATAAAGGACCAAACCATCCCAGTTTCTTTTGAATCCAAGACCAACAAGATTGACTAAATTAACATTTAAGGAGATGATCTAGATTTTCATAAGTTATTCTACAAAGGACATGAGAAAATATGATCAATACTTAGTCTGTCTATTCTTATGTTGGTTATATTATTAAGGATAAGCCAATAAAATACACTGGCCTTTGGAAGACATGAAGGACCCTAACATAGATGCTTTGGCCATTTGCTTTGACTATTTACGTTTATTAATGAAGATTAACCATCTTTCATTATGTGATTAATTGATTTAGAAGCTAAGCATATTAACAAGTTTAGATACATGAAATTTTCATATTCTATCATAATTAGTTTATGGCTTCTGGATTTTGACTATGTAGCACTTTTTTCCATCGACATTTTAGATCACACTCCATGATCCATCATCAGGATGAGAGCTATAAAAGAGAGAAGGAAAGAATGTAGCAAATTAGGGAGACTACAAAGAGAGAGGGAGGGCACGGGGAACACGGAGAGGAAGGTCAACAAAAAGCTAAAAAATAAAAGAAAAAAGAAAAAGAAACAGAAAAAATAGGAAAAAAGGGGGCAATACTTGAATGAAAGAGAAAGCACACAAGAAAAAATAGAAAGGGAGAAAAAGAACAAAAAGAGGAAAAATAGAAAAATCAATGAGTAGTGTGTGTGTGTGTGTGTGTGTGTGTGTGTGTGTGTGTGTGTGTATATATATATATATATATAGCAAGGTGGCAGTAGCCACTTAATATATTTATATTATAAATAAATAATATATTAAAATTAGAATACTCAATATAATAGAGAAATACAAAAGAATAATAATAAACTATTAACAAAAGTAGTAAATATGAATATAAAACGAATTTAATATATATATATGTTGACTTGGTGGTCAGCACCTCCTTTGGGGTTACCATGGATCTGGGTAAATCTGGTGTTTGTGACGTTCGTTGATAGTTCGAGCTTTTGGCGCAACGGCAAACATTCCTACAATTGGTATCAGAGCCTTGGGTCACGGGTTCAAATCCCAAGAGGTCTGCTTTATTCTGTTGGTGCGGAACCCTCGGTCGCTGCTGAGGGGGAGAGAGTCTCTTTCATTCCGTTGGTGCGGAATCCTCAGTCGGTGCTGAGGGGGAGATTGTTGACTTGGTGGTCAGCACCTCCTTTGGGGTTACCATGGATCTGGGTAAATCTGGTGTTTGTGATGTTCGTTGATAGTTTGAGCTTTTGGCGCAACGGCAAACATTCCAACAATATATATATATATATATATATATATATATATATATATATATATATATATTCTTGATCTAATTATAAAATAGTTCACTTGAGAAGCTCAGATCCAAAATAAGTTTTCAAGTCTTGGGAAAAGGGAAGAGGAACAATTGATTTGGATGATGCACTTGGAGAAGTAGAGTGGTCTATTGCAATATAGCCTTTAATCTTATTTCCCTATCAATGACACAATTGGAGAGGAATATAGGTCTATTGTAGTATAGTCCTTAACCTTATTGCCCTAATAAGATTTTATAAAGGAGACCATGTGTGACCAATCTCCAATTTGTTTGAATTTTTTTTTGGCCATTACAAGCATCTTCCTCCAAAAGAACTTTACCTTCCAAATCTTGGATCCATTTGGAAGATTAGGTGTTGTAAAGATTCTCTCTCTCTAAGGAGTCTAAGTGTTTGTAATTCATAATTCCACACCATTTAGCTTTAGGATTTGCAAATCTCCATGTTAATTTTGCTCCAAAGACCACATTTTGTTCTTCTATATTCCTAATCCTTGTGCCACCCTCTTATTTTGGTTTACATATTTTTCCCAAGAAAGAAGAGCCAATTTATTTTTGTTGTGGTGATTTTTTAACGAAAGCAATTCTTGGCTGATTTTGGATTTCCATGAAGAATTGCTTTCATTAGATCTATCTTTCCTTCCAACCTTAACTATTTCCCTTTCTAAGAAGAAATTATTTTGAATATGGAGGATACAACATTTTTCCAAAAGGATTTTTGTTTTTGATTATCATCAACAACTAAAACAAGGGGGTTGATCCTTATAGAACTACAACCCATGGATTGTGAGAAGATCAACAACATTCTAACAAGGGTGTTGGTTATTACATAACAAGGCCATACAGGGCACACAATCAATCGAAATGACAAACTCCCTTAAAAAGGCCACTTAGAACAAAGGGCCATGATTGGCCACTTATAATATAGAGGCCAAAAAAGGCCATTGACATCGCATAACCAACAACCCATAGAGTCGGGTGTCCAAACAAGGGGATTTTGAAAAGCGCCCCCCAGATTAACATTGGGTAGTGAAATGGCACCCAAAATCTTCCAGTAAAGAACATCACACCCAAATTAAATCCACTCCCTCTTTGCAAACCTTCTTTCCACCTCAATAGAAAAGAGCCCACCTTTCTAGGAACATAAGAGGAAGAGATTAGTAGAAGGAGGAGCCTATCATACTTCCAACCCTTGTTCTAGCAACCATAGCAAGAAACCCACGTATAGTTACAAGCATACTCTTGCATGAAGTCTCCTCCTCCATAGGAATTGTGTAAGAGGTGTTGAATTTTGGCATTGTTGTCGTTGATGTCAAAATCCCTGTACCAGTTGGTTGTGCTCTAGTGATGTACAAATCATATTTATTCTATGCAACATATTATAGTAATGAATTATGTGGATTTGAGGTCCCTGCTCCGGTAACGATAAAATACCTTTTTGGTACATCTATGGTATTCTGTGAAGGTAGAAATGCGAAGTTTTGGATGGATATCTTTAACTACTGTGGTTTAGAGCTCTTTCATGCATCTCTGCTACTTGGACATTCTTGCAGTGTATCAAATTTTTTTGGTATGACAATTATTTTCAATTTTGGATAGGTCCTATCTTGTGCTATCCTTCGGTGGGTTCACAATTTTTGTAGATCAAAGACATGGTCTTGGTTGTGGTGTTCCCATTTGTCGCAGGATATACTAATTTTTCAGATTTGTGATATGTAACATGCTCATCTTATGTGTGACGTATCTTTGGGTCCTGCAGTAGTGTGGTATGAAGTTCTCATATGTGTGACCTATCTTTTAAGTTTGATGCTAGCATGTTGAACTATATTGAATATCTTTTTGTATTCAAGCCGACATGTTTTTGCTAGGTTGGCATATAAATTTATTTCATCAAATATATGTATATATAGAACATCCATTTGTATCCAAAGGTATGAGAGTGTAAGTATGTTGAAGGTGATATGATGCAAGATTGGTTATGTGAATGAATACTTGGTGGGGAAGTGTGCAAGTAGAAATAAGAAGTGCAAAGAGTAATAGTGAAGGTAGAGGATAATAATAGAAAGGAGTATTTAGTTTTGCAGAAAATTGGTGAATGTTGGCAGAAGATCTCTAATCAGATTTGCTGCAATCGGTTACTGCTATGCTATTAACTAGAACTATTTCATGCATATGTAGATGTAATAATATCAATTCACATTTTGTGTGTAAGACCTTTTTGTAATCAAATATTTTGTATTAGGGAAGTTAGCTCAACCGATAGTGAGCCTTACCTAAAGTGAGCCTTTGTAAAAATCACCTCAACCAATGTTTTATTCATGAGAATTAGTTTCTCTATGGTTTTTCCCATCTTGACTTTCCATGTTAACTTTGGTGTTATGACGTTTGTAGTATGTATACTTTCAAGTTCTTATCTTCTTTAATTATTTGAATTGTTTAAGTTTGTACCGATTAATTAAGTTTAAGAAAAAGTGTTTTAGAATAATGGATTCACCCCCCTTTCAATTATTCGACCTATTCAACAATTGTATTAGATCTTGGTCCCTTGCAACTAGCTTAACCATTTGAGGGAGATCTGGGCAGTTTGAACATATGACAGAAGAATACTACTATGATGAGAATCTGTAGATTGCATTGGATAACATAGAATGCACTGAATTAAGGAATGAATTGAAAGAAAACATCAAAGAAGTTAACTCTTGTATTTCCAAGCTAAGGGAGCAAATCTGAAAACTCAAAGCAAGACACAAGGAAGTGAGCCAAGAGCTGAAGGAATCAAAGGAGAATGTGGAAAATTTGAGACAACAACTGGATGACTGCAAAAGTATAGAAGAATTTCTCAAGGAAAATATCAAGCAAAAAATGAAAGTATATTGGAGGGGATCTAAAAGATACAATCGAATATAAAATGGAGGAATAGAAGAAAATTGAAGAAAATCTTAAAAGAATTAGCAAGCAAAAATTAGATGAAAATGAGAGGTTGATCAGGAACTAAAGAAGCTGAGATCTAAAGCAAAAGTTTGTGAAAGAAACACAATTTTGGATCAACTTTTGGCCCTGTAGAAATGTCACAAGGACAAGGAAGGATTAAGTTTCACCAGTGCTTGTTCATAACAAAAAATTAAAGGTAAAGACAAGGAAGTTGAAGGTGCAACAAAGTTTTAGGTATTGAGAAAGGTTTGGGGTCCATGTCCATCCACAAGAAATCCTCTGGTGAGGCAAACAAATGCTCAAAGGTACTTATCTTTTAAAGGTCATTGTTTTATATATGCAAGAATTTTGGCCATAAGGCCGTTGAATGCAAGAACGTGAAGGAAAAACATGTTCAATGTTTTAGTTGTCACAAGTTTGGTCATAAGGCAAATCAATGCATAGTCAAGTATCTAATTTGGTTAAGAGAAATGGGAAGAACAATATATTTCATGGGTGTTGGCATTTGATGAAGATTTGATGTAGATGATCATGTGATGAATGTTGTAGTGTTGTCATTGCTAGCAATAAGTCTTTTAAGATGATTGAATCCATTATACTAGTGACAAAGTTGATTGCACAAGGAATTCTCTAAGTATCCAGTGTAGCGGTGATTACACATTCAGTCATGGTAAATGCGATGCGCGGTGATGATATAGATAGTTATGGTGGTGCGATTGGACATAAAGAATCTACAATCATTTCAACCTACATCTATGATTGTGTAAGCATATTCAAAGTATAGATGAATATTTGGTGGAAACATTAGTGTTATCGGTTAGAACGGTTAATTAATCAAGTCAATGTGATGAAATCAAGGTAGCAGTTGGATAAGGTTTAATAATTGTTTTATTTTTGAATTATATTGTTGAGGGCCAACCTTGAGGATTTCCATTTACAATGTTGGCGTAATCGCTTATGAAATTTGGATGGATTTTGGAGGTCGACATCAGTAACATGTTTTAGGGTTACTCCATCGACCTAAATGTTTGTATAAGAGATGAAATTGAAGAGAAATTGAGGGAGTTAGCTATTGCTATGATTGTGATTGTTGAAGGCAAAGTTTGTATGATTAGAATAGTGATTTGAGAAGCGCTGAAGTGGATCTATTAGGGAAAGTGTGCTACATTTTGATCATTTTTATTGAGTTCATTCTCAAGGCAAGTTCTAACAAGCTTGTAGTCAAAATCCTCTAACAAGGTTACTCTTAACATGGTATGCAAGATCCTAACAGGTTTGAAGTTTCACTCCTCCAACTAGGTGACTCTTATAAGGAGTTATAAATCCCCTAACTTAGTAGTTCCTAACATGACTTTTTAATAGCTTCTAACTGGGCTATAGATACTCTTAATTGGGTATACACTTAGTAGGGTGTTGTAATGCTCCTAATAGGTTTGATCTTATTTGTGCACTAGTGAGATTAGTGAGTGATAATTCCTACCGTGGTTTTTCCCTCTAACAAGGTTTTCCACACAAAAATATTGGTGTTTTTGTGTTGATTATGTGTAGATGCTTTATGTGTTATGCTTCTATGTTATATTTAATTTTGCATGTTGTTTAATTTGCAAGTTTATGAAAAGATTTTGTAGATATGTGGTTGTACTGATTTACCCCCCCTCTCAGTGCATTATAACATTAACAATTGGTATCAGAGCCGAGTGCCCTTGAAGAAGCCTAACATCTTGGGGAAGATCCTTAAGGCAGACATGGAGAGTTTAAGATATCAAAGACAACTTGAAAAATAACTTGTAGATGCAAAAGAGTTCATTGACCAATTGAAAGATCAGCTCAAGCAATCAAGAGCCAAGAGGCAAGAACTTGTTGAACAATTGAATGAAAGAATATTTCATCGAATAAATATATGAAGGTAGTGGATATGAGGAATCTCAAGCAGCTTTGGAAGAATTGTCTCAGGAGAATTTCCAACTGCATAAAGATAAGAACATCAAGAGAGAGCTGGAAGTTTTGTCAATCAGAATGGGTGAAGAAATGGAAGAAAGAAAGGCAACAAAAGAAGCAATGAAAATTATAGAGGGAGCCCTAAAAGATATTGAACAGTCTCACAATAGGTAATAATAATCATGCCATTGTCTCTCTTATGATTGATATACTCATACTAAAGATTACTTTCCTCACTATGAAATGCATTTAGATTGTCAACCCAAGGACGTAGACTTGAAATGGGACAACACAATTTGTGCACTAAGTTCCTCTAAGAATCATTACACCTATGCTGCAGGAAGATAAAATGCATAAAAGGAATCTATGCTATTGCTGCAGGAAAGTAAACACATTTGACTATTGAATGGAATTACTACAGAAAACTTATGAAATGAATCTAAGCCTATCTAACAACTCAAAATATTCACTATACCTGTCTCTGCACATGCTGCAAGAACAACCACAGTGGCAATGCTGCAGGAGTAAAATAGTAACTCTATTTGAAAATAGGAAAAGTACATGAAGCAAATCTATTCTAACTTAATCTAATCCACCTTCCAAGTGGGCTCCCTTGGTTACACAAGAAATAATCCAAAATCACTCTTCCATTAAATCCTTCTTAACTAGTTACATAACAATTGAACAACTCATGAAGAACAAAACATAGCAACTTCCACTATACTGAATACATAATTCTATCTTTTCTCATTACCTACTAAATTAGTCAAAATCCCTTTATATGAAGGATTGACGCTTATTGAAAACATAATAGAAAAGTCTCATTAAACCTCACCAAATATGGAGATAAAACAACCACGACATAATACAATTATTGTTGACAACATAATAACAGTTTTGAGCAAATATAGCAGGACCGATTCCCTATATTCTCTCGAACAACAACTCCTTTCTAAGCGCGACATATCCATCGGAACCATGCTGGATTCTCCTGCCATGGTTGGTCTTCTAACGCTCCTTCTTTAATGCAATTGCACCACTATTCACACTGCTCCTTGTTTACCTGAAAGGTTAGTAACATTCGGTACACATATGCAAGTCAACATTTTCAACTCCTACTTAAATGTTAGAACACAGCTTGAAATAACTATATGAAGTACTGCTTTATATTTATAATAGTCAGCAAAACATATCACTCAAGCTACCCATAGATTTTGTGGCTTTAGTTGTACTTAGCATAAGTTCACATAGGTATAAGTCATAAATGTTTTGAAAATGTTTGTTAGAGCATCAACAAAATATGAAGATTATAACAAAATTGAGACAATAATTGGACTCATCATCTGCCCCCTACTAACAGAATGCTTGTCCTCAAGCATTATATTTCCTGACTATGGTCCTAAAATCACCGACAGTCGTCTTCCCCTTTTTTCCACTTCTGAAAGTGTAGTAAAACCCCCTTGTGTGTTCCAAGTGATCTCCTCGGTGTTCCTCAACCAACTGATCCAGTCTAGTAGCATTGATGTCGTATAGGGACCAAAGGAGTGTAGGTGGTTGGAAGGATAAGGGTATCCATAATTCCCTTCTGGCCTGTCACCCCAACTGCATGTATTTAGTCACTTTGTCGACAACTGCTTCATAGTTAATTGGGCTATGTGGCTCTGCTTTCCTGAAAGCTTCTGGCAATTTGTTCCACCGGCTTCTTACCCCTAAAAGAGCTCTTTGGGCTGTAAAATTGGGTAATGTCTAATAGTCTATGTAAACCTTATCCCTTAATGCAAATACTTTCTCCTTGGTTTCAGGCTTCGGTCTCCCATAAGTCAAATTGAGCCAATCCCTCAAAAGGACATCATGCTTATGTGACTCAACCCTTAATGGCAAGGGTTCAAATTTTTCTAGATCCCTATAGATATTCAACTGCTCGTCATAGTTTGTCTCATTATGCATCCATGACATCAAGGCCCTTAAGTGAATATCCCCTATATAGAGCAGAGGATTCCACTCTGTTTCATGTGGGATAATAAAATTATGTAAATAGAGTTGACATAACAGATTTTGTTGCCATGGTGGCAGAGTCTGATACAAACCATAGAATTCTTGGGCCGACTTGAATTCACAATCAATATCCTTGATTGTCATCATAAGTTGGAACAAAAAAAATTGCTCCTTTAAGCAAATAGCATATACCCTAGGTGGTGGTCTACCAGCTATGACCCGGTCAGCTAGTTTTAGGGCCTTGTCCATTTGTTGTTTTTGTTTCTTTAGCTGCTCCTTGAGAGCTTCAATTTCCTTATCCTTATCAAACATCTCCCTTTGCATTTGATTTCTTTCCTGCTTCCACCATGTCTTCCGAAAGATAAAATGGTTGTATAGATGAAAGAGGACAGACTGAATTGTTGATGAAGGGAACTCTTGCATCTGAGCTTTCTTTTTCTTCTTTTTAGCAGGCTGTTGAAAGTAGTTAGTGAACCACGTTGATCGGTAGGGTATAATGAATACATTGGAATATACAGGATGCTGAGGAGGAGTAGATTGAACATTCTCATGAATGCTCTCTTGGATTACATCGGGGCTCAGCTCAGGCATTCCTTGATCATTCTGTGGCATGCTACTACTAGGTTCTTGCTCATTAGGAGATTCCTCCATATGTTGGGGTTTTGCCTGCGTAGGGGAGTCATCAGGAATATATTCAACAAAGGGTTATGTAGCAGGTTTTGGTGTTGGAACATTTGGGTTTTGAAGGGAAGGCGGAGACACTTGTCCTTGCATGTGAGAGCTTCTACATATAGTTGCCTCTTCAACCACTGTAGTTTTAGGTTGGCGAGACCATTTTGGCTTATGTGCTGCAGGAGTAGATGCTACAGGAATAGACACTACATGACTCGACCGTTTTCTTTTATTCATTTGAATTGCAGGGTTTTAAATTTCACCTTCTAAGTTAGGGATTTCTTTTCCAACTTTTTGTTTTCCTTTTCTTGAGGAAGAAGTGGGTATATTACTCTCTGGAGTATGTTTAGGAGACTGGTTTTCTGGGGGTAATTCCGATTCTTTTTCTTTCATAGCTGCTTCTTCAGTAGGGCCGAAAGATTCTTCTGCATCTTCTAGAGGTTGGGCCACATGATTTACTTGGGGTTGCAAAGTTTTAAATTGAACAAATTCTGCCCACGACATGGGAGAAACATTCCTAAGAGATTTTTCAACCAAAAACTTGATTAGGGCATGGTGGCTTATGAAATTTGCATTACCCTTTTGCATTTCCTCAACACTAATGCTTAACATATTATAAAGAAAATTGAGAATATTGACCTGAAGATTATGCCTGATACAACTAAGCAATTTGAAATGATGGGCATGCAGGTTCGAAAATATTCCTTCACAAGTTAAATACCTGATAATGTGTGTAGCCAGTTCTGGAAACGACTGTGGAAGAGACAATCTCATGCACCCTTGCTTAGTAATTTCAAGCGGAGGATCACCCAGCCTAGAGAATTGAGCCCGAGATGACCTAACATCATGCTCGTTTGGATAATGTTCTCCAACAACTGGTAACCCTGTAACTTTTGCAATTCTCTCTTTAGTAGCAACAACTATCAAAACCCACACAGTTGCTTGTCCCTCTTCAAAAGTGCCCATGAATTCTACTGCAACCTACTTATTAAACCCTGTCAGCTGAAGAAAATAGCCAAGCCAGCCGCATGCATTGAATCTGCGGACTGCTTCAACATCCGCTAGCAAAATACCATGGACGACTGGTTCATGTCTCTGTAATTGTTCACCCATCTTAGCAATGTTCAGTCTTCAATTTTTTTCTAATCCTCAGTCTCCCTACACTCTGCAAATACCTTCTTCTTGAAATCCCAATTGCTATTCTTGAAAACGCCTATATCTTTGCTAACATTACCTCCGTTGTGCTTAACATGATTTGATGAACTACAACTGATTTAGAACACTGAATGAAGAATCTGTAATTTAAGATTACTAAGGAGTTGCTGATTAGATATGCAAGATGATTAAATCAGTATTATGTTGTCATTGATGTCAACTAGCTTGACAATACTTATCTTGTAAGTTACTATACCGACACATCTGAAGAAAGGTGAAAGAGATGAAGAACATAAATATCTACATAAGGAAGATGTATATGTCAGATGAGGATAATAAATACATTGAGTAACTTGTTGATGAGTCTACGACTTGATGAAATTGACTTTATTATGTTGCATTCATCTATGATGAAGAATAGAGCTGAAAGACACAAAACAGTGTTGTCGGTAAATAAAGCATTCCAGTATACACTAACGGAGTGTAGTGTATATCGAGCGTAATGTTAACCGAGCTTGTGTTCACCGACGCATTTCTTTGTTAACTGAGCAGAATAGAAAGGAATTAAATGATCAGTTTAGCCAATAAAGTGATGAGCTGTAAAGTGTATGAAATCAAGGTATCAGATAAGGTTTGTTATGAAGATCGACGGCTAACATAATTCAAGAAAAATCTAATGGAGTAGATTGAAACGTGTTACTGACACATTATTCGAAGAAGGTTAGAGCGGAAAAATCAATGAATAAGATTAAGCGGGAAAATCTGATGGACAAAAAGAAAATGATTTACTCGTCTATATAAGAGACATTGGTTTCATTGTTGAAGGATGCCGGAAGAAGAAGATACTACAGAATTATCATGTGAAGAAGTTTTCATGCATTCTAATCATATTGGTTAATAAGAACCGAGCTGCAGAACAATTACTGAGCTACAGAGAGTAATTACCGATGGACAGTAAGTTGATATAAGATTGAATCTGAAGTGATATATTGATCAGAAAGATTTGAATGAGCTGAACATTGATCTGTAAATTGCAATTGAAGTTGTTTCAAGGCAGATCATCTACTGTTACATATTTAACCATTGTACACAGTCAAATCTTTTAACTGAGTGGACTATGAAAGTCTTTTTGATGTTTCATTCTTAGAGTGAACATTGTTATCATGTCAACCCTAGAGTGACTACTGGTTGGACGATAACTTCTGGTCTAAAATCCTCTAACAAGGTCACACCTAATAGTGTGTTTGTAAACTTTTAATAGGGTTAGGTCTTCACCGACCTTACTTCAGAAGAGTGAACATTTTTGGGTTGCCGGTCCCATGTGGTTTTTTCCTTCACAGGGTTTCCACGTTAAATCTCTTGTGTTATGTGTTGATTGTGATATTTTCTTGTTATCATACTTTGCATATTACATGTTAGATTTGATCGGTAACTACTATAAGTTTTAGATTGACAATCAGTAAAAACACAGACAGTGAAAGTATTTTATGTTTACCGAGTAGTAGAAGTTGAAGAATTTGTCTTGGATTATACATTTTATTTTGGGACACTGGATAACTGATTCACCCCTCTCTCAGTTAGTCTAACAATTGGTATCAAAGCTGTGGTTGCTTAGAACAGAGTTTTAAGGACTCTAGCAAAAAGGTCTCAAGATGTATAAGAGGGAAGTGCCAAAGCTGAACAAAGAGAACTTCACAGTATGACAAAGCTGGATGAAGTTGCACATATCTGGAATTGGGAATTCTGCACTAGAACTGATGGAGAATGGCTACATTGAATCGACACCAAGTCCCCTGACACTTGATCAACTGAAGGACATTCATGAACACAATATTACTATGATGGAACTTGCTGCTGCTTGTATCGATGCCGAATTTGAAGACATTAAGGGTTGCACAACTGCCAAAGCCATGTGGGATAAACTGACTCTAATATACAGTGTAGATGTGAATGTTAAGAGAGCCAGAGCAGAAAGCCTAAGAGGTCGATTTGATGATATGAAGATGAAAGAAGGTGAGAACATTGTGCAATACACAAATAGACTAAAAGAGGTAGTACATGCTATTAGAGCATCCGATGGAGTTATTGAGGATGAAACAATGATAAGCAAGATTCTCAGAACTTTGCTGCCAGTTTATGTGATTGGGATCTCTGCAATTCATGAAACAAGGGCTACATCCAACCTTACTCTTGACACACTGATCGGTAAGCTTACAACCTTTGAATTGAATAACTTTGACAACAATGTTGTACCTTCTGTTGAATCTACTTTCATGACTTCTTTGAAGATTGGTAAGTTTAGTAGCAGGAATAGTAAAAATAATGACAGTGATAGTAATACCGATGAAGAACTTGATGAGCTTGAAGCTCTTATGGTGAGAAGATTGCCCAAAGGTAAAGGAAGGTATAGAGGTAAGCTACCTATAACATGTTTTAATTGTAAATAAGTTGGCGACATTGCTGCTAGATGTCCGAATAAGAAAGATGATGATAGATCCAAAGACCGATCTGAAGGAAGTTATGGGAGAAGAGTCAACAGAGGCTACCAACACAACAATAGAGATAACTGAGATAGCTATGACAAAGAGAAAAATGTATGTTACATAGCCGAAGAATTTGAATCTGAATCTGATACTGATGATGATGTAGAAGTAGTATTTGTTGCTATGAAAGATGATTCAGAGGAAGAAAATAAACATGAAGAAACATCACTGATCTCTAAAGTAAGCAGAAATGATGTGGATCATAGACAGTGACTGTACACATCATATGACTGGTGATATAAAGAAATTTGATCTACTTGATGAATATGATGGAGGATTTGTAAGGATGGGAAATGATGCACCCTGTATGATAAGAGGTAAAGGTTCACTGATGATTAATGATAGAATAAAATGTGAAAATGCATACTGGGTAGATGGATTGAACTATAATCTGTTAAGTGTGGCACAACTGAATAACTCAGGCCACCGACTTGCTTTTGAGAGCAGAAAGGTAAAAATCTATGATGATGGAGGAAGACTTGTTGGAATTGGTACACAATCCATAAGTAATTTATTTTATCTTGATATTGATTAGTCTTCTTGTTTATTAATGAAGGATGAAGATGCATGGTTGTGGCATAAAAGGTTATGCCATGTGAATTTTGATAACATGATCAAGATTAGTAAGAGGAAAAGAGGTAGAGGGTTGCCTAACTTATAAAAACCGGATCATGCAATGTGTCATGAATGTCAGAAAGGTAAGATGACTAAGTCTAGTTTTAAAAGCAAAGACTACTCAACAAAGAAGATACTTGAGTTGGTTCATACCGACCTATGTGGTCCTATGAGAACTCAAAGTTATTATGGTGATAGATACTTTATTCTTTTTGTTGATGACTATACTAGACTGATGACAGTTATGTTCTTGAAAGAGAAATTTGAAGCTTTTAAGATGTTTAAGTGGCATATGGAAAAAGGTAGAAAAAGAGACTGGAAAAGAAATTAAATGCTTAAGATCTGATAGAGGAGGTGAATTTTTCTATGATGAATTTACTAATTTCTGTAATGAGCATGATATTAAAAGACAGGCTCTGCACCGAGAACACCTCAGCAGAATGGGATTGCTGAAAGAAGGAACATGTCAATAATTGATTGTGCTAGAACACTGATGATACAAAAGAATGTTGCTCAAACATATTGGAGAGAAGCTGTCAGCACAACTGTATATGTGCTTAATCGAGTACAACTGAAGAAGGACACCAACTAGACACCTTATGAGCTATGGTTTGGACACAAACCTATTGTAAGTTATTTCAGGATTTTTGGAAGCAAATGTTTTATTCTGAAAGATGAGAGAAATGAGAAATTTGATTCTAAAGGTGATGAAAGAATATTCTTAGGATATTCTACTAAGAGTAAAACATACAAATGTCTGAATAAGGTTACAAATAAGATGATTGAAAGTACTAATGTCCGTGTTGATGAGTTTGATGACAAGAACACAGAGGAAAGAAAAGAACCAGAAGACTATGGTATATTCACTTACATTGAACTTCTTGATTATCTACCGAAGTCGCAACCTGTGATAACCAGTCAACAGGAAAATAACCCTGAGGAACAAGAAAAGGAAACCAACGAAGAAGATGGAGCTACCGAGCAAGCAAATGAACCTGAACAGGATGAACAAGAAAGGAGAAATTGAGTATTGGGTAGTTTTGTCAGAAGACATCATCCTGAGACACAAATTATTGGAGATAGACAAGCTGACATGCAGACATGAAGCAAAACAAGACAAGGTACATGTCTAGTTTGTGAATTTGAATCAAAGAATGTGAAAGTTGCATTAGAGAATGAAGAATGGGTTAATGCAATGAAAGAGGAAATAGGACAAATAAAGAAGAACAAAACTTGGTCCTTAGTACCCCGACCTAAAGATAAAAATGTTATAGGTACTAAATGGATATTCAGGAACAAACTGTATGAAAATGGTGAAGTGACAAGAAATAAAGCGAGATTGGTATGCAAGGGATATGCACAGGAAGAAGGCATTGCGTATGGTGAGACATTTGCACCTGTTGCTAGATTGGAAGGAGTTAGAATGCTACTTGCATATGCTGCACACAAGAAATTTAAAGTTTATCAAATGGATGTGAAGTCAACATTTTTGAATGGTATACTTTAAGAAGAGGTCTACATAGAACAACGTAAAGGATTCGTTGATCCAGACAACATAGATATGGTATGTAGATTACACAAAGCTTTATATGGTTTGAAGCAAACACTGAGAGCATGGTATGAAAGATTGCATACTTACCTGTTAAGTATTGGATTTGTAAGAACTAGTGAAAACAACAATTTGCACATGAAAGGTGATACTGATGACACTATTCTTATTGTTGAAATTTTTGTTGATGATATTATTTTTGGAGGTCAAGATCATGTATGTAAATCTTTTGCTGATGACATTAGGAATGAGTTTGA
Source organism: Chamaecyparis obtusa (assembly GCA_027943335.1). Taxonomy (NCBI): domain Eukaryota; kingdom Viridiplantae; phylum Streptophyta; class Pinopsida; order Cupressales; family Cupressaceae; genus Chamaecyparis; species Chamaecyparis obtusa. The sequence goes on along the minus strand of BSBK01000120.1, from coordinate 227,995 downwards.
AATGTCTATGCTCGGAGAGATTAAATTCTTTCTTGGATTACAAGTGATTCAACAGAGTGATGGGATATTCATCACACAGTCTAAGTACATAAAGGAAGTCTTGAAGACATTTGGCATGGAAGATGCTAAACCTGTGGGAACATCGATGGCTACTAGATGTAAACTAAGGAAAATGAAACTACAGAGGTAAACCAGACATTTTACCAATCCATGATTGGTAAGCTAATGTATGTAGTTCATAGTAGACCAGATATAGCACATGCTGTGGGAATTGTTGCTAAATTTTCTGCTAATCCTAGATAAACACACATGATTGCTACTAAAAGGATCTTAAGATACCTGAAAAAGATAGAGGATTATGGTTTATGGTATCTTAAGGAAGGTAAATTTGAATTGATGGTCTATATCGACGTTGATTGGGCTGGAAATATGGATGACAGAAAAAACACCACCGGAGGAGCATTCTTCTTTGGTGAAAGACTTGTAACCTGGACAAGTAAAAAGCAGGCTTGTATTTCTCAATCTACAACTAAAGCATAATATGTTGCTGCTACTACTAATTGCTCAAACATTACATATATCAAGCAAGTGTTGGAAGAAATGAATGAGGTAATCACTAACCCGATGATTATATACTGTGACAACACAAGTGCTATTAATATTTCAAAGAATCTAGTGATGCACTCTAAGACAAAGCATATATCAATTAAGTATCACTACTTAAGAAAACAAGTGCAAGAGAAGCAAGTGAAGTTAGAATTTGTTACATCTAAAGAACAACTTGCATATATCTTTACAAAGCCTCTACCGAAGGACACATTTGAATACTTGAGGACTAGACTTGGGGTCTGTCCCCTGTCTATCGGTCACTAATGTGATCTGGATGTTGCATTAGCCTTACACTTATTAGAAGATCACACATGTTGATGCATCATAGTTCACACTTTGGATAATGTTCAAGGTTGTGATTAAGTTTGAAGAACTAAACAAATTGGGATATCAGTATACAGAGATACAAAAAATGTATTGGACAACAGAGACTTACTTGGCTATTATAGAGTTGATTATTTATTTGTTTCTTTGGCATTGTTGTCAAAGGGAGAGATAAATAATATGAAAACGAATGAAAAGGAAAGGGAGAGATATGCACCGATGAGAACTACCTAAGGGAGAGAATGACAAAGCTGTATGTTATAATGTTGTTTAGTAACGTAGTCATTAAACATATTAAGCTAGGGAAAGCTTACACAACATTTGTTCACAGAGTTGTAGAATACATGTTTGGTATGTGTATGGTATACTTCATATTACTTGTGTTGCCATCAATGCCAAAGGGAGAGATTGATGAACTACAATTGATTTAAAACACTGAATGAAGAATCTATAATTTAAGATTACTGAGGAGTTGTTGATTAGATATGCAAGATGATTAAATCAGTATTATGTTGTCATTGATATCAACTAGCTTGACAATACTTATCTTGTAAGTTACTATACCGACACATCTGAAGAAAGGTGAAAGAGATGAAGAACAAAAATATCTACATAAGGAAGATGTATATGTCAGATGAGGATAAGGAATACATTGAGTAACTTGTTGATGAGTCTATGACTTGATGAAATTGACTTTATTATGTTGCATTCATCTATGATGAAGAATAGAGCTGAAAGACACAAAGCAGTGTTGTCGGTAAATAAAATATTCCAGTATACACCGACGGAGTGTAGTGTATACCGAGCGTAGTGTTAACCGAGCTTGTGTTCATCGACGCATTTCTTTGTTAACCGAGTAGAAGAGAAAGGAATTAAATGATCAGTTTAGTCAATAAAGTGATGAGCTATAAAGTGTATGAAATCAAGGTAACAGATAAGGTTTGTTATGAAAATCGATGACTAACATAATTCAAGAAAAATCTAATGGAGTAGATTGAAACGTGTTACTGACACATCAGCCGAAGAAGGTTAGAGCGGAAAAATCAATGAATAAGATTAAGCGGCAAAATTTGATGGACAAAAAGAAAACGATTTACTCATCTATATAAGAGACATTGGTTTCATTGTTGAAGGACACCGGAAGAAGAAGATACTGCAAAATTATCGTGTGAATAAGTTTTCATGCATTCTGATCATACTGTTAATAAGAACCGAGTTGCAGAACAATTACCGAGCTACAGAGAGTAATTACTGACGGACAATAAGTTGATATAAGATTGAATCTAAAGTGATAAATTGATCATAAAGATTTGAATGAGCTGAACATTGATCTGTAAACTACAATTGAAGTTGTTTCAAAACAGATCATCTACTGTTACATATTTAACCATTGTACATAGTCAAATCTCTTAACTGAGTGGACTATGAAAGTCTTTTTGATGTTTCATTCTTAGAGTGAACATTGTTATCTTGTCAACCCCAGAGTGACTACTGGTTGGACGATAATTTCTGGTCTAAAATATTTTAACAAGGTCACACCTAACAGTGTGTTTGTAAACCTTTAACAGGGTTGGGTCTTCACCGACCTCACTTCAGAAAAGTGAACATTTTTGGGTTGCCGGTTCCAGGTGGTTTTTCCCTTCACAGGGTTTCCACGTTAAATCTCTTGTGTTATGTGTTGATTGTGATATTTTCTTGTTATCATACTTTGCATATTACATGTTAGATTTGATCGGTAACTATTATAAGTTTTAGATTGACAATCGGTAAAAACACAGACAGTGAAAGTATTTTATGTTTACCGAGTAGTAGAAGTTGAAGAATTTGTCTTGGATTATACATTTTATTTTGGGACATTGGATAACGGATTCACCCCCCTCTCAGTTATTCTAACATGATCAATAATAATGTCATTGATTTTAGAGGACATCACAATTTTAAGTGTGAGTTACCTTGCAATTTAATTATGGTCCTTTTAAAATCATTTCAAGTTCAGGAAATCATAATTTAAAAGTACAACAAATGTGTGTAGGATTAAAAGAATTAATGGAACGCAACCTAAGTACAACACTAATGTGACATGGATGTGACTAGGGTAGTTTAGGAATGACACTTAGAAGTTAGTACACTTCCCCTACCCCCTACAAAAGTTTAACAAGTGTCCTCACTTGATAAATTTAGCATGAGGTTGGGAAACTGACTTAATGCATATATTATATAATTAATGCAGTACTAGATATAATTAGTTAAACCTGTGCACTAAAAGTAAGGAGTTAGAAAGTTGTACTTGGCGATTAGTTATTGTAAATGAATGTGAGTTGATGAGAGTGTCAATTCCAGTGGCCGCATAAGATTGTTGACGTGGCATTTTATTGAAAGCTTTTGAAAATAGAAATTGTGGATGACATTGTGTTTGAGTGGGTGGTAGAAATAGGAATGAGATGAGTTGGTGAGAAGAAAAGATAAAAGTGAATGAAGAAGTATACGTCATTAAATGAAGTTTTATTATGAGTGTTGGCGAACCTATGTCATGGTGATGCTACAGAAGGAAGGCTTTCACCTTCTGCTGTATGAACTGTTTCCTTAGGGGCTGTTAAACTATGCATGTTGAACTGTTGCAAGAATTCTTCTTTGGTTTGAGGCTTGTGATACAGGCGCAAGCGGTGTCCATTGACAAGTAGCTTAAATTGTACTTGATCAAGTGTGGTCAGCTAAACTGCTCCATTATCAAAGACATTGAATTTCATAGGGTCCTAGCCATCTAGTTTGCAACTTTCCTGGGTTCTCCTTAAATCTAGAATCATATAATAGAGCCCAATCTCCTACTTGAAATTGCTTGTTCTTGATATGTGAATCATGCCATCTCTTCCTTTGGTTCTGGATTAGCTCTGTTCTCTCTAATGCTGATTTGTGCATTTCATCTAAGGAATTGAGATGAAGTAGATGTGCTGATTGTGATGCAGGAAGATTGATATTTAGCTCTAGAGCTATGCGCAATATTTTGTGTTCAAATTCTATGGGCAACATTGCTACTTTTCCATACACCAATTCAAATGGTGTGAACCTTGTTGTTGTCTTCCATGTGGTACGGTAAGTCCAAATTGCTTCTGTTAATCGACTGCTCCAATCCTTGCAATGCAACTGTACTGTCTTTGTTAATATGGCCTCTATTTCTCTGTTTGTCACCTCTGCCTGTCTGTTTGCTTGCAGATGATAAGGACTAGACTTTCGATGCCTTATGCTATACTCCATTAGCTCAGTGATAAGATTTGATGTGAACTGTGCTCCTTGGTCCATTACAAGCTCTCTGGGGACTCCATACCTGGTAAAAATTTCCTCATACAAGAATTTTGCTACTTTTTGATCTCTTGCATTCTGCATAGCTTTCACTTCGACCCATTTTGTCAGATAATCCGTACAAACCAAGATGTGGATTTTCCATTTGATGGAGGATTAATTGGTCCGATGAAGTCCATACCCCACTTATCAAAGGATGTCATTACTACTTGTGGATTACGTGGCATCTCATCTGATTTTGTTGGGCGACCCATCCTCTGACATTTATCACATTTTTTTGTATAACTGACTACATCTTTGTGTAATGTAGGCCAATAATATCCTATTAAGATTTTCAGGGCTGTTCGCTTGGTTGCAAAGTGACCTCCACAAGGCTCATCGTGAAAAGCATGGAGTATATCATATACTTCATCTTCTCTCACACACCTTCTCATAATATGATCTGGACGAGTGTAAAATAGATTGTTATATATCCATGAAAACTGAAAGCTTTTCTCTACAAGCTTTTTCTTGTCTTTCTGAGAAAAATGTGGGGGCATCTTATTTACTGCAAGATAATTGGCTATGTCTACATACCATGGATTTTTGATTGCTATATGGAACATGTGTTCATCTGGAAATGTATCTTCAACTTGAGTAGTGTCTTCATCAACATTTTGAAGTCTAGACAAGTAGTCAGCAACTACATTTGCTTTGCCTGACTTATCAACAATTGTTATATCAAATTCCTGCAAGAGTAAAATCCATCTTGCTAGTCTTCCTATTATTGCAGGTTTGTTCATTAGGTATTTTATGGCTGAGTGATCAGTGTGAACAAAAATGGGATAGCCTATTACACAGTGTCAGAATTTGTTCAATGCATAAACTACAACTAGGAGTTCCTTTTCAGTAATTGTGTAGTTTAGTTCAGGTCCATGGAGGCTTTTACTAATATAGTAAATTGAATTCTCAAGGTTAGTAGGCTTTTGTCCTAGCACAACACCTATGACATAAGCTGATGCATCTGTATGGATGTGGAATGGAATATACCAATCTGGTCCTTTTAGGATTGGTGCAGTTGTTAGGAGTTTCTTTAGCTACAAGAAGGACTCATCACATGCTCGTGTCTAGATAAATTCAGCTTCTTTTGTAAGCAATGTGTACAAAGGACTAACAATTTGATTGAAATTTTGAATAAAGCGTATATAGTATCCAACATGTCCTAGAAAAGATCTTACAACTTTTTGTTTAGTAGGAGTAAGTAGTGTAAGTATTACCTCAACTTTAGCTGGGTCCACTTGAATTCCTGTTGCTGAAATGAAATTCCCAAGTACCACTCCTTCTTGCATCATCATAAATCATTCTCACTATTAAGGGATAGATTATGCTCCTTACATTGGATTAACACCTTTTCAAAATTCTTCAAAGCCTCTTCAAATGTCACTCCAAATGTTGTAAAGTCATCCATATATATCTCCATACAATCATGTGATATGTCAGCAAAAATACTAATTACAACTCTTTGAAACATTGCTGGAGCATTACACAACCCAAAAGGTAGAATTGAATATGCATATGTCTTCCATGGACATGTGAACATAGTCTTCTCCTGATCCTCTAGAGCAATAGTTATCTGATTGTATCCACTATATCCATCAAGAAAGGAAAAATACTTCTTACCAGCCAAAGTATCAAGTACTTGGTCTATAAATGGTAATGGGAAGTGATCTTTCCTGGTAGCTTTGTTTAACTCCCTGTAATCCACATAGACTCTCCATTTACCCCCCTTCTTGGATACTATAACCAATGGTGATACCCATTTACTATTAGAGATAGGATATATAAAGCCAACATCTACTAGCTTTTGCAATTCAGTTTTGACTATCTTTCTTAATGCTGGGTTAATCCTTCTTTGAGGTTGACGAAGGGGTAGGATTCCTTCATTGATATATACCCCTTGAGTACATAGTGTAGGGCTTAATCCCTTCATATCCCGATAGTCCCATGCAAAGGCTTTCTCATGTGTTTGCAACAGTTTGGTTAGTTGCTCCATTTGTTGTGAAGGAAGCTTATTATTCACATGGAGATTATGACCCTTAGAAAGCTCAATAGTAGTTGTAAGGTCAAGCATGGATACTTCAAGGATAGGACTTGTGTTTACTTCACTAGGTAGCAACTGGTGGATAATATTGGGTTTTGAAGGTAATATACAGTTCTCAAAATTTTCTTCACATGTAGTTAACTCCAATATAGAAATTTTAGATACATCTTTGATTACAACACAGTCATTATTAAGAATGCTCCGAATGACTTCATCCTCCTCTTGGAGTTTCAAGAAAGATTGCCTATGTAACATCATGACTTGGACCACAAAATTCAGTTCTTCTTCCCCATCTCCTAAGTCTTGCCATTTAGGTGTACTCAAATCTGGCCGCGGTTGAGCTGGAGGATACAATGCTAGTTTCTTAGTGGCTTGCCCATCTAAAATTGTCATGTTCCCTGATCTACAACTTATGTTTGCATCAGCTGTTGCTAACCATGGACGTCCTAGAATAATAGGGTAACCAACACGATTGACCTTTGGTGAGAGGATCATGAAATCAATAGGGTACTCCTAAGAATCTAAGCCAACTATTATGTCTTCTATCATTCCATTAGGGGTAACAGTAGAGCTGTCTACTAGTTGTAATATTGTTGGAGTAGCTCTCAACCCTTTAATGCTTAGTTTATTCATAGCATCCTTAGTCATTACATTAATGGCAGCACCTAAGTCTATTAATGCATTTTTGACAGACCGACCATTAATGATGATATTCACAACTGGACTCACTAGATGTGAATATTTTGGAATTATCAATTCCTAGCATGATATCAGCCAATTGTCCTATAACATGAACTGTTGTAGGATCCTTTTTCTTCCTCCCAAGCTTTTTAAGACAAGCTTCTTTAATTGCTTTTCTATAAACTGGAACATCTTTTATTTCTTGAAACAGGGGAATTTGGACATGCATGTTCTTTAACTGGTCAAGGATATCAAATGGCTGATCTTCTTTTGGTATGAGCCTCTCCATGCTAAGCCTTTGGGGAAAGGTGGTTTAACTGATGTATGAACATTAGCTGAGTTGGAAATATTTTCTGATGCAATAGTATTTGGAAAATCATTCTCTGGAATCGGTACTAATGCTGCAGGAAGGTTTGGCACTTCAGTGATAAGGGGTTCAGGTGTTGGCAATGTAGTACCCGATCTTAGGTGTATATTAGCTATATCAAGTGCATAGGCAGGGTACTACTGAGCATCGATAACATACATTTGTTGCTGTGGCTGTTGACTGTTAGGATTTGGTTGAGGTTGAGCAGGTAATTGTGTCTTCTTTTGAGGACCTGCGTTTGGAGGTGGTGGCATTATTGCAGGTATATTTTTTGGAGGTGGTAGAGGTGGATATCCAGGATTTGGATTAGGCCATTGTTGAGGTCCTCTCCATTGGTTAGTGGGTTGCCAATTCCCTTGTGGTTGTTGCCATTAGTTTGAAAATTGTGACCATTTGGGTTGCTGTGGAGGATACCATTGATTCTGTTGATTATTTGGCCAAACATTATTCCAAGTGGGTTGATTATACTGTGGAGGACTTTGGACATTCTAGTTTTGCCACTGACTATTATAAGGACTTGAAATTTGTAATGGGTCTTGAGGCATACCTTGTCTCGTGGCCCTTGGCTGACGTTGAGCAACAAAAAATACTTGCTCATCCTCTCCTTCTATCTTCAAGTATTCAATTGGAAGATGCTGGTTCTCTAGGTTTGCGAATAATTTGCACTGACAATCCTTCTTTTGTTTGCGTCAATGAGGGCAGTATTAAGCCAGCTGTGCCTCTGCATCTGCATGTTTCTTCTTAGCAGTCGTCATGTCCAAGTGTGTAGCGACATCATTGATGATGTCTTTCTTGAAGTCTGACAACAAGTTTGAAATCTCCATCTTTCAAATACCAGAGCCACTTCCTTTGGCCAGCATTGAGCGAAATCCCCTTCCTTTCTTGACTGCTGCTCTAGAGTAGTTCATACAAATCTTCTGAAGGTCATTCTAGGAAGACTGAGATATATCTCCTACAGCCATGAGGTCCAAGACTTCAAGAAAATTTTCATTCACTCCTCTTAGAAAAATCAGCTTCTGTGAATCCTCTTGCAATGCATGTTGTGGGTTCTTTTGTAAATTAAATAAGAAGCGTGATATGTAGTCCTCTAATGTCTCATCTCGCCTTTGTGACATACGCAAGATGTCATCTCCTTTTGAATCACTTCCCTTGCAGTATTCTTTATACTTTCTTAGAAATAAATCTCTCATCCCGTCCCAATTTGCTACTACATTTGCTCCTAAGCCCATGAACCATCTAAGAGTTGACTCCTTTAGTGTTGCTGGAAACAACTTAAGCTTATGACTATCAGTATTGTAGTAAAAAATTCGACACAGTATATCAAACTAAAACAAAAAGGTGTCAGGATCCTCTATAATAAGGCCATAGAACTTTGGAAGTGCTGAAGCAGGTATGTTCTTGAGGTTAGGATTGTTGATAAGACTTGGAATTGGAAATGGAAATGTAGGAGCTGCCATTACTGGAGGTGCTGGATATTGAAACTGTGGCTGGAAGATATTATTGACTGGAGGGTTTTGACCAACAGGTGGTCCTAGATAGGGATTGTTATGGAAACTGGCTAATATTTCTGCAAAAGGACGAAGGTCAAATGTTTCTTGGGTGTCTTCTTTTTCTGTTGAAGATGATGCAACAAACTCAGGACTGGCGTCAAGAAATGGCAACTCAAGTTCTTCAAACTCTTCTTTCAGTTTAACAGGTTCTTTTGGAAGAAATCTGCCATGAATATCTTGCCATCTTTGATGCATGAAAGTAAGTTGATGACTTGTGAAGCAAGCTCACAACTTCTTGGTATTGACTAAAAATAGGAAACTAATTTGAAAAATAAATGACTCATTAAGGGCCTAGTTTAACACCATCTCCGACAACGGCGCAAAAAATGAACAGTTTCACAATAGGTAATAATAATCATGCCATTGTCTCTCTTAGGATTGATATACTCACACTAAAGATTACTTTCCCCACCATGAAATGCATTTAGATTGTCAACCCAGGGACGTAGACTTGAAATGGGACAACATAGTTTGTGCACTAAGTTCCTCTAAGAGTCATAACACCTATGTTGCAGAAAAATAAAATGCATGAAAGGAATCTATGCTATTGCTACAGGAAAGTAAACAGACTTGACTATTGAATGAAATTACTGTAGAAAACTTATGAAATGAATCTAAGCCTGTCTAACAACTCAAAACATTTACTATACCCATCTCTGCAAATGCTACATGAACAACCACAGTGGCAATGCTACATGAGTAAAATAGTAACTCTATTTGAAAACATGAAAAGTACAGGAAGCAAATCTATTCTAAATTAATCTAATCCACCTTCCAAGTGGGCCCCCTTGGTTGGCTTCTGCTAACTACTCAACACAAGAAATAATCCAAAATCACTCTTCCATTAAATCCTTCTTAACTGGTTACATAACAGTTGAACAACTCATGAAGAACAAAACATAGCAACTTCCACTGTACTGAATACATAATTCTATATTTTCTCATTACCTACTAAATCAGTCAAAATCCCTTTATATCAAGGATTGACACTTATTGAAAATATAACAGAAAAATCTCATTAAACCTCACCAAATATGGAGGAGATAAAACAACCACGACATAATACAATTACTACTGACAATAGAATAATAGTTCTGAGGAAATATAGCAGGATTGATTCCCTATATTCTCTGGAACAACTCCTTTCTAAGCGCGACATATCCATCGGAATCGTGCTGTATTCTCCTGCCATGGTTGGTCTTCTAATGCTCCTTCTTTAATGCAGTTGCACCACACTTCACACTACTCCTTGTTTACCTAAAAGGTTAGTAACATTCGGTACACATATGCAAGTCAACATTTTCAACTCCTTAAATGTTAGAACACAACTTGAAATAACTATATGAAGTACTGCATTATATTTATAATAGTCAGCAAAACATATCACTCAAGCTACCCATAGATTTTGTAGCTTTAGTTGTGCTTAGCATAAGTTCACATAGGTATAAGTCATAAATGTTTTGGAAATGTTTGTCAGAGCATCAACAAAATATGAAGATTATAACAAAATTGAGGCAATAATTGGACTCATCAGATATGATGGATGAGCTCTTCATATTTGAACAAGAAGTTGGTACATTACATGCACTACATGATACAAATGAAGAGAATCAAGAAGCCCTAAGGGAGGATGGAAATCTGAGAAAAGAAAATGAGCAACTAAAAGGTCAGTTGAAGGATGCAAATGATTTACTCAAGAAATTCAATGAAAGTTTTGCAAAGCTAGATGAACAACATAAGAATCAGAGAATGCATGGAGAGAGCTATAGATTAGGCTACACCAGTTATGAGGTTGGTGAATCTTTAGGTACCAAGAAGGCCATACAAGATGACAAATTTGCACCTAAGGTGAATCAAAGGAAATCTGGTAAGAGATCTTATAAACCAGTTTGCTTCAATTGTCACAAGGTTGGACATACAACTAATGTATGTATGAAAAATATCAGATCTAGTGTTCCAAGCATCATACCTAATGCTAGATCAAATCTTTATGATGACTATTGTTACAATTGCAACAAATATGGTCATAGAACTAATGAGTGTAGGACAAGAGTGAACAATCCAAGGCCATATGTCAAGTAGTAGAGTCCTCATCAGAATGATAACCAGTGGGATGTTACATGCTCACATTGTCATAATTACAGTCACATGGTGATCAATTGAAAATTGAGGACCAACATAGGCAATGCAGGACCTTCGAGATCAACTGGTATGGCATGTTTTCACTTTTATAAGATAGGTCACATTGTTAGGTTTTGTAGATCAAGGAACAACAAGGTGAATCAACCGGTTAATCAGTCTAACAAGAAAAAGGAAAATCAAATTGTGAATGTTGAAGAGACTAGAAGGTAGATGAATCAAATTTGGATGAAGAAGAGTGAAAGAAAATCATCATAAGGGTCTGCATCTTCATCAAGTGTGGATAATTCATCATCAAACTAAGTCATCTTTGACTTAGGGGGAACACACATTGTTGAATCCATTGAAGACCCCCTAGATGCATATGCGGTAAGTTCTATTTGCATATTTAGATGCATATGGTTTCTTTGTAGTATGGTATAAAGTTTTGGTGAACTACATGAATATTTGGATGACTCCTAACAAGATCTGTGAAGGTATATGTTATTTGTTATCAACCGATGATGTATTTAATGCGTAAAAGTGGTGAAAGATATACGGTGATTTTAGGTCTTATTTTGCATCTACACATTCAAGAGCTATAGCCAGAAGCGGCATAAGTGGAGTTTGAGTAGATTGACAGTGATTGAAGCGAGTACAAGAGGATTTGAAGTGTTTTTGGTAAAGAAACTTGTGAGGGTTTGCATAGGTCATTGTGCGGTGACTCAAAAGGTATTTATTGGAGATCTCTGAGCTTAAAATCTATTATTTTGGTATGGACACTCCTATTATTGTTGAGATCACAAGGAAACCTAGGCCAATATTTAAGAGACATCTAGATAAATCGATGGAGAATGACCCAAAGGGTGCCCTAACCAATGTGTCCTATAGTGTATTTCATATGGAGGATGTCAAATCATACATTCATTGTAAGATGGTAGACTTAGGTGAAACTCATATACAATCACTATACAAAGATTCGATGTCATAAGATGAATTTAATGTGATCGCAAATAAGGGTTTTGTGCACTAAGTTCATTTTCCTCCTGACTTTGAAGAAAAACATGTTAGATATGTGTTGAGTAGGGTTCAAAATAAATTTGTGGCTTGATCGACCCTACAAGATTACTAAAGAGGTGAATAGTAACGGATTTCTGTGCTACTAGAGAGGTACCACAACTAAGATCTATCCCACAAGACGTAGTCATAGAACTGACCAAATCAAAATGGGACAAGCATGCGATCACAATCAATGATATCCCAGACAAGACAATTAGGTTTGCATTCATGGTGATTGGATACAAAGTGTTTCACTCAAGAAGAATCAACTATGTGCCTATTGCTACGATTCACCGTGCATATAAGATGGTAAAGTAAGATGCAAAGTATGACTTGTGTGCTGCGATCATAGACCAGTTCTTTTCTAAACATGGAGAAGATCAAGAAGGACAAAATGCAAGTATTCAAGTACAATCAATTGCTTGTAGGTCTGGTTTTCTACTTCCAAAATTTCTTTCTTGGTATTGGACCAATTAATTGGGTAGATGGTTATCCAGTTGTGATTCAAATGGAAAATTGTGCTAAGATGCTCAATAGTCAGTTTTCTGTGAAGGTATGGGGATATTTTAAGGATTTCCAATAGAGGATTCATGAAAGGGAAAGGATTCCATCTCATGTTGTTGAGAAATATAAGGATGATATATGTTTCATTGTTGATACTGATACATGTCAAATGGGGGTAGTAGTACCTAGGACATTTTGGGCTATGCCTATGGGTTACAAGTTAGAAGCAAATATAGCCATTGCTTATGCTGATGAGATACCGGAGAACCCATTGATCCTAATGCAAAGAGATTTGGAACATATAGGGAGAAATATTTTGAAGTTGTAGATACACTGAATGCACCAGTCATTGAGAAGAAATTTAGAAAAGAGGTTGAATTTCTTTTTCATTAGAAATGCTTCACACATGAAGCTATAGATAAAGCAAGAGACAAACATGAAGGTGAGAAAGCTAGTACTTCAGCTACAACTATTGCAGAAGAAGATGTAGAAGTAGTTTCCTCTACAACCGGTAGAACTTCAATCGATAGACAGACAAGGAGTACAAAATAGTTAAGAAGGAGAAACCTTCTCCTCCAGCTAAGATCTCTGTGAGAAGAACAATAAAGAGAACTAAATTTGATCCCACAAAGATAAAGGAGGCTGTTACAAGAAAGGTTGCTAGCAAGAGGAAGAACGAGAGAGAAAAAGGGTATAACGAAGTGCAAGTGGAAGCTTAAGGAATAGAGTTGGAACAAGAGAAGAAATAACTCAAAGCTCAAGGGAAGAAGTCTAAGGTGGTTGGTGCTCCTACCGCTAAATCTGTCAAGCTAGACTTTAGCAAGTTTAGTGAGGAAGATCAAAGGAAAATTGAAGATGTTGTAGGAAGTATGCATAGGTTTAGTCATGTCCTTATGCAATTGCAAGGACAAATTCCTTCTTCCTTATATGGTAAAATTGAAGCTAGATGGAAGGGAGTATTAAAGAAAGACAAAGATTTAATTGAGTATGTCTGAATGCATTTAAATCATGACCTACTACAGAGGAGATAAATGAAATATTGGATAAGGTTAGACCTACATTTGAGACAAAAACAAGAGTTACAAGACCGCTGATTGGTGACTCTCAAGTGCAAGATGAAACAAAAAGCATTTGAAAGAAGCAATTAGGTCTTGTAGAGGATGAAACAAATATTGAAGTGGAAGAGGAACATGAGAAAGGTGAACAAAGTGAGAAAGAGGATGTGATTGCTCTCACCGATGAAGGATGAACCATAAATGGTGTGAAGGTCACACTTGATAATTGTGTGATGAAAAGGTGACACACTTCTATAAACCATTATTATTGAGAGAATACATGAAGAGGAGATCCCAATAGGTGGCTTATAGCTTCCTATCTATCACGTGCAAGAATATAAGCATTATGGATAGCAACTCTCAAATGAACCTCAATAAGAAATCATTGAAATGGATAACTAGTAGAGGTCTAGATTTCTAATTTTCCATAAAGAAAAGTGCATACTCTCCTACTCCATTAGTGTCTCCCAAACACATCAAGCACTTGTTCAATCACCAAGATTCCCTTCACAAGCAATCAATCAAGTAGGTCTAGATTTCTAATTCATCCTATATGAGGTGAAGAGCATACTCTCCTACTACTCAATTAATCACAAGAAAATAAACTTTTTAATTAAGCTAGTGCCTAGAAAATCATGTTTATGAAAGCACAATGTTGATTTGTATCTTCCAAGGAAACCTACAAAACCACAAGTTATTTGTTTTCTTAATGAAACTCCTTTGACAAGCGATTCCTATAAAATCACAAGTTAGGGCATAAAATACTTAGGCAAACAAGATCGATAGCCCTACAAGACAACTTGTTAGATTCTGTTAAAAAAACCTAGGAAACTCGAAAATGCAAGAAGACTCGGCCAAAATCGGACTGTGAGAGAGAATAAATATGGGTGAAACTTCATAGTCTGCCAGAAAATTGTACGACTTTTCCCTGCAAACCAGACGACACTTTAGAATGATGTGACAGTTTGTAAACATGCCGTGTGACACTTCGCCTAAAGGAATACGATACTTCTCTGTATGACAAAGACGATATTCCATAGGGAATGAAGTTTCGTCTGACAGTTTTATGAAAGGACGCACGGGTATATGCTGGAATGTTGTATGACCTTTTGGACTGCAAAATAGAAGTGACAAACCTGCAACAACAAAAATGCAAGAAATATAGCGAAAAATGCATATTGAGCCCCATGGCAGGCACCGAAAATGTGTGATCAAAACGTGATACACTTCTATAAACTATTATTCTTGAGAGAATCCATGAAGAGGATATCCCAAGAGGCGGCTTATAGCTTCCTATCTATGACATGCAAGAATGTAATCATTATGGATAGTGGCTCTCAAATGAACCTCAATAAGAAACTCTTGCAAGATGCACCACGGAATGGAAGATTCAAAATGAAGATGCAAGCATGAGAGACCTAAATGAGATGCAAGATCTAAACTAGAATGCAAATGCAAGAGCAAGAAAGCAAGTCTAATCTAACAAGATTACAATGCCTCCTAGTTAAACTATGTTATCTAAGCTAGATGCAATAAGGAAAAGCTAAGCTAAGAATGCAAGATAAACTAGAATGCTCTTAAGAATGCAAGATTAGAATGATAGAATAAGTCTAAGATCTAGGGTTAGGAATGCAAGAATGAGGAGAGAGCCTCCTTTTAAAGACTTTAGAAATGAGTGGACATTCAAGATTAAGAGGCAAAATCTAAGGGTCGAGAATTGTAATGCCTTGCTAGGGAACCTAAGAGAACTCAACCTAAACATGCAACTAAGTTTACATAGTAATTTTTTAAAATTTTTTTTAACAAACAACAACATCAAAGTTTTACAATGCGGAAGCAATACAATGAAATGAACAACTCACATAGGCTACAACTCTCAAGGATTCCATGATGAAGATTACATGAATATAAAATTAATTAATTTAGATAAGACATAATTACAAAACTCCTATAAACAATTGAAAGACAAATGCAACATCACTTATAAGATAACATAGATACAACTGATGCCATAAGGTATCCATAATAACTTACATCTACTGCACATGTCGTAGGGTATGTAAATACAATAACCGAAATAAAGTACAACATGAAATTTTTGAATAACTAATAGAATGATACAATGCCACAGATTAAGAAGAAGATAAGAACACATCTCCACCAAAGAGGAACAAGAAGAATCAACTACTACAAGGATCATCCAGCACTGGTATACGAACGTCAGAATCTCAAATTGGTAAAAGAATCACTACCACTTGACCTCGTGAACTTAAATGGTCCACTCCCACCGTGTTGAGGAGATAACATCAGATCCCACTCGGATAACAAACATCAATAGAACAAGCTAAGGAAGAGATCCTGAAAGCTTCTAACTCAAAAGGTACAACATACACAACCAGAGGCAACCAACACACATAGGAAACCTAAGATGCATAAAGGAAGTGTCATCACATGAGCCAACTCTAAGGTTATCCTGGTAGTCTCTTCAGACCTCGACGCCCTAGTGACTCTATGTGGTATTAGTAACCCCTCGTATAGACAAGGTACTAACTATGCCATATCCAGTCCACGTAGGCGGCAAGCATATTCTCACTCCCATCCTAGTACAAAACTCAATCAGGAACTCAGGCATGAGCGATGCACATAATATCTTATTAGGTTCATTTTAAACTCTCAATGCCATTAATTATCACTTATTAAGCTACTTGTAATAGGATATCCTGGCAACCAAATCCGGGTTTTGGCACCAATTACAAGCCACTTCCTGCTATACACTCAGATAACCTACCCTAGGGTTTCACAAGATCAAGTATAACTTCGAGTTAGCACAACTCATGAATCTCAATACTAGTTCCAACGAAGATAGAAACATGCAAATCTAGAATCATCATATAACAAGTTCACTGACACAACAGAATATGCATGACAAACAAACATGAACAATTAACCCTAAGCCCACCTTTGGAAACAACCTATTAGGTCAACATACTAATTCCCCCTTTAAGCCAAAACACAGAAGCCAAGAATACATAAGTAGAATTTAATGAAATAAACTAATTCATAAGAAAAGTCTATCACTAGAATTAATTTATTTAGTAATCAGTAACACCATATAAATTTCATAATTTATTTCATAACTAATTTTATAATCAAAATTTAATCATCTTCTTTTAAAATAAACAAGCACATGTATCTTAATATAAAATTTTCCACACATTTTATTAATAATAACTATATTAAAAAAATATAAACTCCTCTATAAATAAAAATACAACTTCTTAATAAAAAGCAACCTCTTAAAAAAACTTCTAATTTTAAATAAAATACAAACTTCAATAAATAAATAATGAATTAATAAGAATTTGTATAAATTAATTAACATTAAAAAAAAAACAAGTTATTATAAACAAACTATTATATATATTAATTCATTAATTTATAACTAAATTGAATTAGAATATTTAAAAGATATAAAAAAAATATTAAAGAAAAATTTGAAATAAATAAAAAGTACATAATGGGGGTTTACGTGGCCCGCCATTTCCTTGCTTTAAGCACTACCTTTATAAAGGGATGGGGTGCATTTTGTTTTAATTCAACATGCCCCCCCTTAATAATAAATAGCGATCGTAAAAAAAATGTTTAACGGTAGTGGGGCCGCCATGCAAAGCGTGACCCGCACTTATATATATTGTTTTTAATAATTTCAATTAATTTAAAAAAAATAAAATTCATTTATTTATTACTTTATACTTTTCTAAACATATAAAATTTACCTTTATTTATTTTCTAACAGAAATATGAGACCAGCAAGCAACTAATATTATTAATATTATTTTTTATTTGTTTTTCTTCTTACAAGAATATATATACTTATATATTAATATACATATTATTTTCTCTTTTTTAACTTGTTTGTGAATCTTAAATTTGATTATAAATAATAATAAATTTGAACCTAAGGTTTCATGCCCTTCTACAGATTTAACAACCTTTTGAATTTCATTACTAACAGGGAAAAATTACTCACAAGGATTGCATGCTAAATCAATTTTCTACAAACTCAACACGTAACAAGCAATGCAAGAACCATCAAACATTCATATCCAACAAGAACGAAGAATACACTCTTTACAATTCTTACAGAGATTCGAGATAGAATAAAAATTAAATCTTACCTCAAACACCGAAGAATATTATTCGAATGAAGACCAGATCTAAAGATGAAAACCCAAAACTTTGAAGCTTTCCAAAATTGAAGCTCCACCAAAATCCTTCAACCTTCCTGCCAAAACTCCTCAACCTCTCTCCTCAAAATTATGGCCAAATCTCCAACATGTAGGAATTCCTATTCCACATGCCAGGGTTTGGAACTCAACTCTCGAAAAAGCTTTGCATGAATTTAGACTTTGATTTGCAGGTCAATTTCAGCTGAATTCAAGTCTATTTTCACTTTGCCTTTTGTTGAGAACACTTTAACCCAAAATTGACTAAAACATTTAATTTAATCTAAACAATTTCGATTGTGCAACTTAATGCATTCAAATAAAATAAAATATAACATTTACTTCTCAAATAATTTCCACATGCTAATCTAACTCAAATTAATAAATACATTACAATAGATCATAGATTAACTTTGCAATTAAATAATTCTAAGGTGAAGATATTTAATTAATCCTTATTAATTAAATATTTCAACCACAACCTAAACTTAACAATTGAATTTAATTAATTTCCAATTAATAATCTCACATTGCTAAAAATAGAAAATATTCCATTTATTAAAAATTGCACTATTTAATCAAGTTAAATAATCTAATTATAGAAAACATGCCAAGCACCAAAATTGAAAGCATCACAAGGACCTAAGGACCCACATTCAAACGCAAGGATAGGGTTATAAACTCACATCAAATGGATGAGTTTAGGAAGGGTAGGAATAACAGAATCTTGTCCACTATTTCAGGACAATAATATGGCTCAGGTTAGGTTTTGGACCCGTGTTATCTCCCCTCTCTTACCATTTGAGATATTGCGTTAGGGCACGCTCATCCTGACAATTCAGGGAAGTCGATGCCCGGTATTTGCAAACCTGCATACAACACCCGCATGTATATATATATATATATATATATATATATATATATATATATATATATATATAACAGACAATGGAAGGGATCAGCCGATCGTGTGGATCTCGCAAGCAAGTAACTACGACTCCGTCCTTCAACCACATTAGGCACGTCAAACAAAAATATAAAATAAACACATCAACCATACACATTCAAGTATGGGGTCAGTATCAATGATTTCGTAACATATAATCTTTCATCCTAAAATAATCATAACATTTATAAAATTAGACTAGGGGTGGGGTACTACAAGAATAATCCCCAGTTTGACTTTAGGGCACAAGATTCTCAAGAGGCAAAATCAAGTGGATGAGAATGGTTAAGAAGAAATGAGTGGTGGAGATTAAGAGGCAAAAGAGATCCCACTTTTGTCTTTTTTTAAAATTAAGAAATTCCTTTTTCATGTGCACACATAGGATAAAGTGGGTTTTATTTAATTAAAAGGGGACATATTTTTTTAATCAAATAATACTTAGGATAAAGTGGTAAAACTTTAGGATATCATCAAATAAAGGATTAAAGTAATGTTTTGATCAAGAGATAAGATATTAAATCAATACACAAGATTGATTAAGCATAAGATAAGGTCTAGTATTTTTAATGTTTAATGTTAGAGTGGAGCTCTAGGTTCACTAGACCATTTTTGGGTGATTACAATAACAATCTTCTGGATGAGCCCGAGGATACCATGGACACCACAGGTGATGTTCAGATCATGGATATTCCTGAAGAACAAAGGGATACTACAGAGCAATAGGAGGAAGCTCCTAAAGACACACAAGAACAACAATAAAAGGAGACAAAGAATAGAGCAACTAGTCAGGATATGACCAAAGATGCATCAATTGAACATCAACATGTACCGGTAATGGAGGCAACAGGTGGAGATGAAGCAAATGTAAGATGAACATATGGAGAAGACCATAGACAAGGAGACACAAAAGGTAACAACTCTTCAGTCTATGTCTTCTAGTAGTGTTGGTATGGATGAAGATATACCTGCCATAAAAGGGAAAATATATTTGATTTCAATGAGTCCTAAGGAAATGATGGATATTTCCATGGCTATTAAGTCCAAAGCAAAGAAGGAGAAAATGAAACAAGAGGCGCATGTTGTCCTGAATGCAAGAGATATACTATTTGATTTAGTGGTTGATGTGAACTATGATGAGAAGGCCACACCGGTTGAATAGTTGGGACAATTGGTCACAACTACTGAAGAGCAATTGAAAAGTATAGAGGATGTTGCAATAATGAGAAATGAGAAAGATTATGAAAGGAAGAGGTCAGAAAAGTTGGCTCAATCAATTGCACTTGATAGAAACACTTTACAAGTTGTAGTGAACCAGATGAAAGAAGTTTTAAAGGAAGGTGATAAGGTACTTACCTCTATCTCTGACTTTTCACAATTCTTGAAATATTTAGATAGGAAAATAAGTGAACCTTAATAGGAGCTAAGACTACTAATAGAAATTTTTGATCCTATCAATGGTTCAACTACACGTTTTGGAGCACAAGTAAGTGTTGTCAACCGTAAGCTCAAGACTTATAGTAATGAGCAGGAAAAATAGGA
Organism: Chamaecyparis obtusa; assembly: GCA_027943335.1. NCBI lineage: Eukaryota > Viridiplantae > Streptophyta > Pinopsida > Cupressales > Cupressaceae > Chamaecyparis > Chamaecyparis obtusa. The sequence goes on along the minus strand of BSBK01000120.1, from coordinate 207,640 downwards.
CATCTACTTTGCTAGAGTTACAAAGCCTATTGATCCCTAAGTTGGAGATTTTGCAAAAAGGTGTTAAGGAGGCTGAAATTGTGTTAGTCTAACGTGATCTGTGTACAGTAGAAGGATTGGAGGAACTTGCATATTTTTTGCATGGGAAGGCACTTATCATGGAGAACCTACTGTACACTTGGGTTAATGATTTACAAATCTCCAAGACCAATTTTGCAGATGTATTTAGTAAATTGTAAATCGGTATATGCTACTCTTCATAAATAAAATTTTGCTTTTTGGTTATCCATTGTAATACTTTTGTCATTGTTGTCAAAGGGGGAGTAGTAGCGTAGTGAAAAATTGCTAAGGTATTAGAAAGGGTGAGTAGATATATTATCTTAGCCCGGGTGTTATTTTTGCAGCTTTGAATCTAAATATTTGTTAATGCTCTAAATGAACTTGTTGATTATCTTTTTGTAATAGTTGGACACTTAGTCAATTTTTCTCACTTAGTCAATTTTTCTCTAAGTGTTGCCATTAATGCCAAAGGGGGAGATTGTTGGCATTTGATGTAGATGATCATGTGATGAATGCTGTAGTATTGTCATTTTTGGAAACAAGTCTTCTACTATGATTAAATCCATTATGCCAATTTGAAAGTTGATTGTACAAGGAATTTTATAAGTATCTAGTGTATCAATGATTACACAGTCAGTCATGGTAAATGTGATGTGCTGTGATGATTTGGACAGTTATGGGGGTGCAATTCTTCATGAGGAATCTACAAAGTCATTTAACCTACATCTATGATTGCGTAAGCAGATTCGAAGTACAAATGAAGATTTGGTGAAAATATTAGTGTTATCAGCTAGAACAGTTAACCAATCAAGTCAAGGTGATGAAATCGAGGTAGCAGTTGGATAAGAGTTAATAATTGTTTTATTTTTGAATTATATTATTGAGGGACGACCTTGAGGATTTCAATTTACTATGTTGGCGGGATCGCTTATGAAATTTGGATGGATCTTGGAGGCGGGCATCAATAACACGGTTTAGGGTTACTCCATTGACTTGAACATTTGTATAAGAGATGAAATCGAAGAGAAATTGAGGGAGTTAGTTGTTGCAATGATTCTGATTGTTGAATGTGAAGTTTGCATGATCAAAAAATTAATTTGAGCAGTGTTGAAGCAGATCTGTTAGGCAAAGTGTGCTACATTCAGAATATTCTCAAGGAAATTTCTAACAGGTTTGCTATCAAAATCCTCTAACAAGGTTACTCTTAATAGGGTATGCAAGATCCTACTAGGTTTGATGCTTAATTTCTCTAACCAAGTGGCTCTCAGAAGGAGTTATAAATCCCCCTAACATGGTAGTTCCTAACATGACTTTGTAATAGCTTCTAATTGGGCCATAGATACTCTTAACCGGGTATACCCTTAGCAAGGTGTTGTAATGCTCCTAACATGGCAGATCTTATTTGTGCACTAGTGAGATTAGTGGGTGATAATTCCCACCATAGTTTTTCCCTCTAATAAGAGTTTCCATGCAAAAAGATTGGTGTTTTTGTGTTGATTACGTGTGAATGCTTTATGTGTTATGCTTCTATGTTATATTTAATTTTGCATGTTTAATCTACAAGTTTTTGAAAATATTTTGTAGATCTTTGGTTGCAATGATTCACCCCCCCTCTCAATGCCTTATAACATTAACTATGAGAATTGCTATGCGTCACAATTTTGATCACAAGGCTAATCAATGCAGATCTAGGGTTCAATTAGTAAGATCAAGGCATATAGGAATATCAATTGTTTCAAATGCGGGTTGACTAGTCATTATACTAACACATGAAGATTAGTTGCTGCTATGAAAAAGTATGGAAATGTCAGAAGACAATCATGGCATGGAAGAAAAAGAAAGTTGGTGAAGATAATTTTGTAGTGCTGTGTCCCAATGCTAGCTCTTCCGGTAACTGAGCCTACTTCTTTGGGTCAGGGGAAGTATTGAAATGCTAAATCCATCGCTTCCCCTCTTAGGCATGATACCAAAAGTATTTGATGTGTCTCCAATATGGTTTGGATAACAAGGTATCCTATGACCAGTTTGGTTGATTGATATACGATTAATTGTGTCAACAATATAAATTCTCAGTGAGAAGAGTAATTATGAGAAGATAATGTTAAAAAGGTAAAATTTCAAATCATTTTTCACTTTTGTGAAGGATAAATTGAAGAATTTGTAGAGCTTGTGATAATTTGATAAGTTTAGTCAAGAACAAAAATGGAATCAAAGTTGGTTGCTTGTGAATTCGACACCATCGTGTCACAAAAGCTAAAAGCAGTGGAATTGGAAGAATTTGATCATGAAAATATCAAACAAATAGAAGTAGGGTTAACAATTGAAGAGTTGCAGTGGGTTCATACCTTGGGTATGAATGTATGGGGAGAACTCCCCTAGCTCATTGAGGAGTCAATTCTATTTTTGTTGAGTCGGTTCAGGGATGTAAATTTGATGTTGAACAAACCCTATACGGTGATGAAGGAAACAATTGAGGATAATATTGGTTTATGCAGTTTTGGAGCTCTTCCAAGAAAGAAGTCATTGAAGTATAAGGATGTGCAAGAGTTGATTGGTATCAACAAAGATCAACTTGATCTATTGATTAATACCCTTGTTGATCTAGTTGAGAGGTATGTTGCTTACAACATTACATATAATTTTTTTTTTAGAACTATGAAGGTGCTACGTCAGTTGTAAATGTCTATTTGGCACACAAAATGGTTAAGGAGAGTGTGCAATTTGATTTGTGTAGTTTTCTATTAGAAAATCTAGTTGAAAATGTCAGAATGTCTTTAGAAGAAGGTTATGCCTTCTGCTTAGGATCTCTAGTTATGTGTATGGTATTTGAATTTTTGAGATTTCTACTGGGAAGAGAAAACATGGAATGGAGGTCTGACATCCCTATTGGGAAAAAAATTTATAGGTACTTGGATTTTCTATAAAATAAGATGGATGCATGCAATGCTTATTTCAAAACTTTACTGATGAATATTTGTTCCGGTATGTTTTGTCAGGTGCTGTACTTTTTGGCTATGTTGAGGAGGGTTCCTCCTCTGATAAAAGAGTTTTGGAGATTGTTATTGGTGGTTCCCCTTTGAAACCTAAGAGAAGGAAAACCAACGTGAAAGGAAAAGGGATCATCACTATTTCAGAAGAAGAAGAGAAGGACAAAGGAGAAAAGAAAGTAGAAGAGAAGGAAGAAGAGGTGATGGAAAAGGATGAGGTTTCTTCATCTGAATCAGACTCTATTGATTCAGATATAGTTTAGACGATGTTGGAAGAAAAAATTGATAGGATTGGTGACATTTGGTCTTCTTGGTCTTCGATTAGAAAAATTAAGATTGAGATTTCTTTAGATGAACATTTTCTCAGTAAAAGTATTGTTGTTTTTAATGTTTCCATGGTGTTACCAAATGAGTTGGTAAATATTATTGAGAGAAGACTATTGCAGGATGGTTCAGATAGTCAAAATTTAAAAAAATGCAATTGAAAAGAAATGTACTAGTGCATCATAGAAATAATCCAAACATATTGGTGAGACAAGAGAACATGTAAAGGAAATATCTGATGTTTATTGATATTGTCTCTAATGGCCTATTGTAGTTGACAATTTTAGAGGAAGGATTGAGGTTATTGAGTCCGAGTTGAATCAGATTGGAAAGAGTTATGATTTCTTCAAGGATAAAGATGGAAAACAAAGGATTAGATTTGATGAGCTAGAGACCGCGTTGTTGCATGTGTAGAGATAGAGGGAAGATCTAGTGAAAACCTTTTGGTTGGTAAAGGACATGGTTAAGGTCTGGTTAGAGAATCTTTTCAAAAGTATTTCTGATGTAGAGGACTATGAGAATCAGTTTTAGTCCTCATACTAGACATATTCATTTGATATATTGGATTTTTATGACAGTTTATGTGCTCAAATGAATTTGGTTGTGGATGAGTGGAAGAAGGGTGTTCCAATTATCAAGGAGAGGTACAAGAAAATCTCTCTTATGAAATCAACTTTTTTTATTTGATTATTTGAATAATGTTGTGTGACCCTTTGCCATTGTTGGAAAAAAGGGGGAGACAAAATACAAAGAGAAAAATTGAAAAGAAATATCTGACTTAGGGGGATTTTTTGAATTTTTTGGTTGATTGAAGGTTTTTGTAGTTTTTCTATTTTTGTTGTTTTTCCATCAATGACAAAATGAGAGATTTTTGAATTGTTGGTTTTGTTGTCATTGATGTCAAAACCCCTATACCAGTTGGTTGTGCTTTGGTAATGTACAGATCAGACCTATTCTATGCAACATATTATAGTAATGAATTATGTGGATTGGATGTTCCTGCTCCAGTAAAAATAAAATATATTTTTGGTACATCTATGGTATTTGGTGAAGGCATAAATATGATGTTTTGGATGGATATCTTTACCTATTGTGTTTCAAAGCTCTTTTGGGTATCTCTACTACATGAACATTCATGTAGTGTATCAGAATTTTTTGGCATGATAGTTTCATTTAGTTCTAGATAGGTCCTATTTTGTGCTATCCTTCAGTTGGTTTAGAATTTTTGTAGAGCAAGACATGGTCTTGGTTCTGGCATTCTCGTCGGCCTCATAATATAATTATCTTTCAATTTTTGTGATATGTAACGTGCTCATCTTATGTGTGACCTATCTTTGGGTCATGTGGTAGTTGTGTGGTTAAAAATTGGTATTCAAATGGAATGCAACCAAAACTCAATAAACCATTAACTCAAGAATTTAGCTAGAAGAGTTCATGTCCAACGAACAAACTAAACCCTCAAAAGCGGCTTATTCCTTCCTAGTTGAAGTGAGTTTAATCCTTTTGAAAATTATCATTAGATTGACATAAATGATTCATAACTTGATTAATCCAAAATAGAAGATTTCATTTGTGGAGGAGATGCAAGAATTGCATTCACCACTCCAAGATTGATCTAAATAAAAATGTAAAGATTTGATGAAACTAGAATGCAAGATTAACAATGTTTCTATCAAAGCAAGTTAGAATGCAAGTACTCTAATGATCCAAGTTACTCTACGAGATGAGCTAAGCTAAGAATGAAAGAACACTATGAGAATATGATGAAAGCAACTAAGAGCGAAGAACTCAAAATAGAAAGTTTACTCTATAATGTAACAATGCAAGAATCTCCTTAAGATGCCAAATGATCAAGATTGGGACCTTTTGAATGCAAGAATGGAACCCCTTGAGCCAAAGAAGAGCTTCCTTTTAAGGAAAGTGCCTCAAGAATGAAGGGTGGAGATTAAGAGGAAAAGGATGTTAGGTAGAGATGAGTGGTGAGAAAGATAAATCCATGTGAAAGGGTTCAAGAATTTTTATTGGCCAAGCTTGATTGGAGAATAAGACAAAATAGAAAATCCCTTTTTAATTACTATTTAATCAAGATTAAGTTTGTACAATGTGTTCTTTTTAATAAAAGTACTATGACTTTATGTTAAAATGAAGTTTTTGACAATTAAATGATTTTTCAAGTTTTAATATTTGAGATGATTTGATTTTAATCATGCAAGGGGGATTATTCAAGTTGCTTACATAATCATGTCTAGTAAATTATAGCTTTGAGATTTAGAATTTGTTCTAAGGCCATTTGATCGAAATTAGGGGCTTAGGTTCTACTATACAAATTTTAGGTGATTATATTTGCCCCTGTTTGAATCGGTGTGCAGGCAATGTGTTGATTAAAAGAATAGATTGAAGCTAGATTAGAGAATAGCCTGATATGAAGCGATGAGACTATTTTTGATAAAGAGAAATTGATTCCAAACTTGATCGAACAAAGATTGATTGGAGATCAAAGATATCATCTCTTGACTTGATTGAGAGAAGACTGATAAAGAAGACTAGAGTATCCAACCTGATATGATGTGATGATATTGGATATTTATCAAAGAGCTTGAGATAATTGCTTCAACAAAGTTTTTGAGGAAGCTCATCACTTGATTGAGAGACAATACTAGATTGATATGGGTCTCGATGAATTTGATATCTCCCAAGAGATCAAATAGATTCCTTTTCGAGTGACTTGATATGAAGCGATGAGATTACTCTTTCAGAGAGATGCAGTGAATCTCAACTTGATATGGTTTTTGATGAAGATGAGTTGTCTTGAGCCATGAAGATTGAATTGATTTGTTGATTGGGATTTATTGTAGAAGAAGATTTGCTATATTGTCATGCCCCCTCGGGATCAAAGTTTGACTAGGGTTGACCAAATTGAAAACACTTATATCTTATAAATTTGCATGAGATTGACTTCAGAGGTTTGAGAAATGAAGGCAGAAGTGATAATGTCTGTGGTCAACTACGTTTGACCAATAAGGGTTGACTTTGCAATTTAACTAGGTAAATGAACTCATATTTTGATTTCGATCCTGAAAATGAATTCAAGATGTTGAAATTAGCTAGGTGTGCAATTTTTGTTGCTTTCCAAGCACTTTGAATTTTAGGTCAAAATCTATAAAAGGGGCTCAGAAGGATCATTTTTAAATCATTTGCTACAGTTGACTTTGAGACTTTAGAGACTACTAAATAGCCAAAAATATTGAGTCTAGTCTGAAACCATCAATTCGAGCTTTAGAGGCATCACAACCGGCCTTGGGAATATGGTGTACCAGTAAGTAGTCTATCCCATCCTTCGATTTTGTAGATTTTGGTCACTTTTAGGTGTTTTTTAAACATTTTTTAGGGTTTTTGGCCTGGTTTACTGTGTGATAAAATAGTTTTATCACATGCCCTTTTGGGTTACATCGTACAATAAATTGGTATCTTATGGCTCTTTGAGTTGTATCGTGTGATGGGCACCCATGTATCATATGATACTAGGAACTTTATCATACTGAACAATCATATCACACCATTTAGAGAGTTTCATCGTACGATAAATCTAAGTTAGTTGCTTCATCGTATGAGCCAAATATGCTAATTTTGTCCTTTGTGTGAGATAACTCATCTTTCATGGTAGCTTTGTAGATTTTTAGAAATGTTGAATGCTTGATTTGTAATATCGTGATGCTCAATTTGGATTGATTACTGATGCATTTCCTTGTGTTCTTTGTTGTAGATTCGATTGCATGATCCTATCTTCTGGTGTGCCTACCCATGGGCACTTATACTAGTCTGCTATTTATCACTAGAGGAATTGGTTGTTCTTGATCAATGTGGGATGGGAAAGCTCATTACGATGCCAGATATCTGCGTGAATCACAAGTTGCTCACAAATTTGACAGAGAGATTTCATTTCGAGCATAATACCTTCCATATGCCCACTCGTAAGATCACCATCATACTAGAGGATGTCTATAGGATTCTCCAACTTCTGATAGCTAGGGATTTAGTATTTTCTGATAAGGATCCAACAGAGGGCATCACAAATTTGAGGAGGATTTTTATTGATGATACCATCCTGCACCGACACATCACCTGAGAGTATATGCTGACATAGTATGACTAAAATTACCTATTTCCATGTGTATTGGCCAGATTGATCGTTTGTGTTGTTGAACCTGACCACAACCAGTAGGGTTTCTAGTGCGGATGGGGCCGAATTCTCTATCAGATGTTGAGTAGGTCACAAAGATTCAGTTGGGATGCATGCCTATTGTGCCATATGTACAGAGAGTAGCATGAGATTGTTTATAAGAGAGGTAGGAGAATGGTTGCTGGGGTTATATCTGTTCATATATGGGCTTGGGAGCATATCTCTATAGCTCACCCAATTATGCAAGCAGTTTGAGGAGCGAGTAGGCTTTATATTTTTTGATATACAAGATATATTCAACAATCTAATTTGGGCAAGATTGCATTTTGGAGATGACAATTTGATGACCTGACAACAGTAGTGTGGTGACCGCATATCAGTTGCAAGAGATGGAAGACTCCACCTGAGAGTATTCATTTATGTTCACTAGCAGACCACTGATTAATAGGTAAGCTTCTATGATTTTAGAGATACTGTTATTGTTTCATTCCGTATCTTGATATATTCTTATGCTGTGAAATTCTGACATGTATCATAAATTTACAGGTGCGCTCCCTTGGTGGAGCGATTTTGTATCACTTGGGTCTAGCATTAGTTTGGTTGGTGACATGACACACTGGCGAAGTTTGTGGTGTATGCCTAATATCTTGATGAGGAGGCCGACTGGGGGCCATGACCTGTATATGTTGTTTCTGTTCAGGAGCTAAGAGACCTGGTAAGGGTAGATTGAGAGTGCCTTCCTATGGTTAGTGATGTTGGCATGATTCCTGCTTATAAACATCACATGATAGACCACCCGTTCTCTAGATTTACAGATCCAATTGAGTGGGTGCCTAGGCTAGATGAGGAGGATCCTATCGATGAGCCACAAAGGGGAGGAGGTGCAAGAGGACTAGGGAGAGGAAAAGAGATGAGGGGATGGGGAGATCCAAGGGTGAGGAGTAGTAGGCCACAGGTGAAAGGGCAACAAAGACCATGGGGGGAGAGGGGCTCACTACGATCAGTGGGGATGACTGTGGCTGTAGAGGAGGAGCTATTGGAGGAGGGGGAGAGACTAGTGCAAAAAAAGGTGGACAAGGGATATCTTCTCTAGAGATACCGACATAGGGACTACTAGGAGAGGAGAGGGAGACCATGGAGGAGGCGACGACCAAGGCAACATCAACTGAGTCACTGAGAGCAACATAGGGGACTATTGCGTATGAGATGTCACAGCTTAGGGAAGATCACGTAGAGGCACAGACGTAGAGGGAAGTTGTAGAGGCCCAACTAAGGCTAGTAGAATGGGGAAAAGATCGCCAGATCAGAGAGCTCTGGAGTGCACAAGACTAGCTGCAGCAACCATAAATCTATCAGGCTTCCCGAGCATCTTACTATTATGTGTTATATATTGGGGTGGTGTTAGCTACAGTTAGGGCACCACTGTATTCTTAGTTCATGACTTAGTCAAAGGGATCCATGCCAACACCAACACCTACGAGAGAAAATGCCCCTCCTCCACCTCGAGATCAGGAAGAGGGAGTCAATCTTGATATCCTCTTCTTATCTTATCCCTCTTCTTCTAGATTTTGATGTATTCATTGTTATATCTACATCGAGGATGCACCATTTTTGTACTCGAGATACAATTTTGAGATCATGTATGCTATGATATGTATTGATTGTATCATGTTTGTTCCTTTTCAGACTTATCCACATGTTAAAATGAAAACTTAGCACTCGAGGCCCATTTTAAGATGATATTGACCTTGCAGGTATTAGTCAAAGTCAATAGAGGATGTCATAGTTGTGTGTGTGAAAATTGTACCTGATCTGTAGACACAACACTTCAGTAAAATATTAGAGGTTAGTTATAATCAAAATCTTGCAAAATTGAAATCTAATCTAACCAAGCGATTTACTGCCTTCTAATAGGTGCGAGATTGATGTTCTCAGATTGTTATCGAGATCAGTGACCTAGATGACACCTAAATGAAGGATTTGAATGCAAAACTGATATGAAATATGAATACAATTGATCTATTTTTTTGGTATTTTCTATGCAATAAGATGAAAAATTCTATGAATTTGTGCTAATATGAAAATTGATCTATGATATGCTAAATGATCTAACAACGATATGAAAATGAATCTAAATGAATTTAAAAAAACAAAAACAAATTGATCTCACAATAGCCTTGATTCGTAATAAGCTTTGATTCTCCAGATGTCGATTCTCTAGCATAAGTTTGCACAATTATGAGATGATTTGAGATGAGCTGAAGCCTTAATTTATAGAAATCTAGGGCTTTAGAGGTGCATGGATAAAAGCCATAAATCACTCAAATAACTCAGCTTGATTTTTGAGTTATTTTTAAATAAAAGATAATTAACTCACAAAAATATGCAAAAGCAGAGTTTAACTCAAAATAGAGTTTAGCTTTAATTGATAATTGATAGTTGTCTGCTTTTATGATTGTGCATGTTTTATTTATGAATTAATAAATAAATAAAGTGATTTATTCTCAACTTAACTAATTTTGAAAAATAAAACAATTGATTTATGGGTTAATCAATCATTTTTCAAACTTTTATTCAAAATTACAATATTAAAAATTGAAAAAATGATTTAATTAATTAAATAAAATATTTAATCAATTATTCATATGATTTTAGATTTATTGTCAAAATTAAATATCATAATTAGAAATAATGAAATTAAATTCAATTAAATAATTAAGTGGCCAAATTAAATCTAATTAATTAAATATTCAGAATATTTAATTAATCAAACTTTAGGATAAATATGATTTATCGCCAAATAATTATAAAATTAAAGATAATTAAGATGATTAGGAATATTACTAGGAATATTCTCCGATGTAGAATTTAAGATAATTAATTAGGATTCGATGGTGTGCAGATGTGCCTTTGGTTAGGACTTTTATGTCGATTTTGTTCGATTTGATGATGTAGGAGATTAATGAACTTATAGCCCATTTTTGGGGTATTACATTTTGCCCCTCTTTGAATTGTTGTGCAAAGCGTAGTGGTTCAAAGATAGTTTGTGTTTGATAGAGATATGAAACGGATTTGAAATTGATAATTGATATGAGACAGAAGCTGATTGATATTGATTTGATATGAAGATAATAGGTCATGAATGACCAAAGATAATGTTCACTATAGCAGCAATGAACCGAGGATTGCGAAAAAAAAGTGTCAAAATGCCTGATTCCGAACCTTATGATTGCGAAGAAGTGAGTGATCAGTTCTAGACTCGATTGTCTTAGCAGAACTAGCAGGTATCACATCCGAACCCTTCAGTTGCCGAAGAACCAAGGAAAGAACACTATGATCCGATGGTTGCAAAAATTGATACAGTTTACAAGATTAGGAGAATACCAGATTGATATGGATCTTGATGAATCTGATATGCCCCAAGTGATGATAGATTTTCCCCAAGCGATGAGGTCTTTTTTGATGAATCAGTAACTAGACATGGTTGTTGTCTTGATTACTGAGGAAGATATGATTTCCATAAAGATATGATTTCAAATTTGATTACAGACTTTGAATGATATGCAATACCATGCCCCCTTCAGGATTAAAATTGAAATCTAACAAGAAAAGTTAGCGTTGATAGTTTAGAAGCATGTTAATTGATTTGAGAAGTGGTTAAACACGTCCGAGAACGCATTCTGCATCGTTTAGAGGTCCAGACAACCAAGTTTGACTAGGTTTGACCATGAGTTGACCATGGTTGACCAAGTTGAAATTTTGATAGTTTGATGTAAGATAATCAGTTAAGTTGAATTATGGATTTCTACTATGATTGAAGGTTGAATATGCAAGCAGTAGATCGTCCTGGGCCGAAAATTTTAAATCGCAATTTTGACATAATAAACGATCTCAGATTTTGATTTTGATCCCGAAAAAGGATTCTACTTGTTGTTTCGTTGGAGGAACCTTCGTGTGAGATTTGGCTCTTATTAGATTTGAAGATGCGATTTGAAGAATCATTTAAGCATTGAAGTTCGTTTAGCCATTGTGAGATCATGCAACATGCAAAATGCAAAGAGACATGCAAAATGAAATGCAACCTAAGACCTAGGACCTAGTCACTAATCATATGTCAATTTGTTATCATCATTGAACTTTTAGGTAACCGAATAAATCAATACAATGCCCACTAGCTATGAAACCATAGACATATGAATATCGATTTGTATGCGCAAGAATCAATATAACATCCATTGACTAGGCAACCATGGACATATGAATATTGATTTTGTTTTTCGAATGTCGGATTAGATATAAGCACCAAGGCACAAACACCAGGATGACCTGAATATCATGTCTATTTTGATATAGCAATTTGTATAAACATCAAAACATAAACGTCATGATGACCTGAATATGCCTTGCATACAAACACATCAAGCAGTCAAGAGATCATTCTAAGTCCAGTGTGAATTACCTGTAGTGACCCTTTATCGTTCACATCCTTAGGTAAGATCACGTTTCACAGTAGGAGAAAGAACTCACTTAAAAAGACAATAGTTAGATCAAACTTCCTTGAATTTTTCGGGTATCAATGGTCGAGGTACGCATGACCATCCAATTCGAGATAGAGGCTCTTACAGTCAGACACCATTTCAATCCAGAATTTCCAAAGTTGTTAGATTTTCACATACAAGAAGAAAACAAAGAAAAGATTATGCCCCCAGTCATCACTCTCTAAATCCTATAAAGGACATCATCAAAGAGCTCGAAGGGACACAATATGAAAAAATCTCAATGCGAATCAGTAAGCATACAAGGAGATAAAAGCATGTAAAAAAGAATAGATTGTTTTCAGTTTGATGTTTGATTGCGTTGTTGTAGATGCAAAATCCTTTCTGGAGACAAGACTGACTGACTGACTCACATGAAGCTTCAAAAGGACTTTGACTAGATATGACACATCTCAGATACATGGGAGACCATTGGATATGACATTGATTTCCCCCAAGTGTTAATCATTGATAGGATACAGACGCTTGAGCTGATTGGTGTACAGACCGCTTAATTGAAAACTGGAATTGCAGAAACAAACCGGGAGATATGTACAAACTAAAGCAAAATTGAAAGCTGGGAATGACCAAGATTGCGCTGATAGATGGAGCGTATTGAAACAAGTGGCACCCATTTGCCAGGTTTTCACCATCTTGGCAGAGATTCTATTTTTGCTACCAAGGCGCCTGTTTCTAGGTTTTCACCAAGGCACTTTTTCTTTTTCTCATTTTTTTTTTTCATTTTTCAATTTTTTTTTTGTACTTTTGATATTTTCTGATTTTTTTTGTGAATCATCAAGGTGCCTATTGCTAGGTTTTCACCAAGATGTTCATTTTTTCAGGACATTTTCCAATTTTAAAGATTTTTTCAGGACACTTTACCATAGACTAAATGCCTTAGGTGTAGAATTTCTTCAAATGGAGAACATTGATTGGTTCTCGGAGCTATTCTCCTTCAGTCGTTGAGAGTTGATAGGCACTAGAGCCAAAAGTAGCAGTGATTACAAAGGGACCCAGCTAGTTGGGTTCAAACTTCCCCTTGCGTTCTCGATGGGATTGATTTTTAGGATTTTCTCTCAAGACTAGATCACCAACTTGAAATTCTCTGTGTCTGACTTTCTTGTTGTAGCCTCTAGACATTCTCTTTTGATATACTCTGAGATGATCATACGCTGCTTGTCTGCGCTCATCTAGTAGTTCAAGTTCTTGCAACCTAGACACTCTGTAGTCATTATCAGTTACTAGACCATGCATTCTGATTCTTAGTGATGGGATTTCAACCTCAATAGGTAGTACCGCTTTAGACCCATAAACTAAAGTGAAAGGTGTAGCCCCTGTAGGCATTCTGATACTTGTTCTGTAGGCCCATAGAGCTGGATTAATCATGAGATGCCAGTCTCTGCCGGTTTTGTTTACTGTTCTGTGCAAGATCTTCAATAGATTTTTGTTGGAAGCCTCTTCTTGGCCATTCCCTTGTGGATAGTAGATAGAAGACCAATGTTGGGTGATCTTGAATTTGGCACATAGATCATCTAGGTCTTTGTTCTTGAATTGTCCACCGTTATCTGTGATTATGGAATGAGGTATCCCATATCTGCATATGATATAGTTCAATATGAACATAGATATTTGCTTTCGAGTTGCTTGTGTCAAAGGGAATACTTCTACCCATTTTGTAAAATAATCTGTAGTAGTGATTATATGGGTATGTCCATTAGAAGAGTGAGGATGAATCATCCCGATAAGATCAAATGCCCATTGATGGAAAGGCCAGTGTGTTGTAAAGGGAATTAGATCTCTCCCTGGAGCATGAATTAAGTTACCATGCACTTGACACTTTTGACAATTCTTAGCAAATTTGATAGACTTTTTCTCCATTTCAGGCCAATAGTACCCAGCCCTAATAAGTTTTTAAGCTAGTGTTAAACCATTCGAGTGTGACCCACAAATACCATCATGGACTTCCTTTAATGCACGTTGAAACTCTTCCCGTTCTAAACATCTAAGTAGCGTACCATCTAGACCTCGTTTGTATAGATCGTGACCAATGATGACATATCGGGAGGCATTATGGATAAGGTATCTCTTTTCATGGTGGTTGAAGGTATCGGGAATGATTTGGTCTTGGAGATAGGAAAAGAGGTCTTTGTATCTAGATGAATCATGACCAACAACGGTGCAGATCATGCGGGTTTCAGGGGAGTCATATGCAGGATAAGAGAGTGCTTCCACCAGGAACTCATAGCATAGCTCATGTTCAGGTTGCTGTAATAAAGTAGATAGTGTTGCCATTGCATTGGCAACCTTGTTCTCCGTTCTAGGAATTTGCTCAAATGTGATAGATATTAAATATTTCTTAAGATCATCTACCATTCTCTTGTAAGGAATGAGCTTTTCATCTTTAGTTTGGTACACATCATTGACTTGATGAATAACAAGTTGAGAGTCTCCATGAATGTGTAGCTCTATTACTCTCCATTCATTTGCTATTTTCATACCATTCAAAAGGGCTTCATATTCTGCAATATTGTTTGTGCAGGGGAACTTTAGTCTGAATGCTTTTGGGATGGATTATCCTTGAGGAGTGAAGAACAATATGCCTTCTCTAGATCCATTCTATGTATAGGAGCCGTCAAAGAATAATTGTCATTCTCTAGAAGAAAGATGCATGATAGAGGAATCTGGAAATTCCATTTGCATTGGTGTGTCATCAAACATGGGTGCATCTACTAGTTGATCAACAATAACTTGACCTTTTATAGCTTTTCTTTCAACATATTCAATGTCAAATTCGCTTAGAAGCATGACCCATTTAGCCAGTCTACCTATGAGGGCAGCCTTGCTTAGTAGGTGTTTTAGTGGATCAATTTTTGCTACTAGATGCATGGTATGAGCTAACATATAGTGTCTCAATTTCTGTGATGCAAAGATCACAACGAGACAAGCTTTCTCAATCATAGAATAGTTCTTTTCATACGCCACCAATGTTATGCTTATATAATAAATGGCTCTTTCCTTTTTGTCTTCATCATGTTGCACTAGCAATGCCCCCAGTGATGTGGCTGTTGCGGAGACATATAAGATCAATGGCTTCCCATGAATAGGAGGCATCAAGATAGGTGGATTTGATAGATACTTCTTGATATGGTTAAAGTTCTATTCACATTCTTTGTTCCATGCAAAGGTCACACCTTTATGTAATGTGTTTGTAAACGGCTGTGATATGTCCGCTGGCTGTGATATGAATCTTCTGATAGATTGAACTCTTCTTTGCAACGTCCTCATTTGACTGATATTCATGGGAGGTTGCATCTCTATTATAGCCTTGACTTTAGCCAGATCAACTTCAATGCCCTTCTTTGAAACTATGTATCCTAAGAGCTTTCCAGAAGTGACACCAAAAGCACACTTCTTAGGATTTAGTCGGAGACTAAACTTTTCCATTCTGTCTAGGATCATGCTCAAGTCCTTTAGATGTTCAGTTCTGATCATAGATTTTGCTAAAGTATCATCAACATAATCTTCCATAGTTTGATGCATCATGTTGTGGAAAATAGATGTCATTGCTCTTTGATATGTAGCACCAGCATTTTTAAGCCCAAATGGCATGACATTCCAACAGAAGGTGCCCCATGCACATGTGAAAGCAGTGTTCTCTTGGTCCTCTGGAGCAATTTTTATTTGGTTATATCCAGAGAAACCATCCATTAAGGAATACATCTCGAAACCCACAGTCATGTCCACTATCATATCAATGTTAGGCAGTGGAAAATCATCCTTAGGGCATGCTCTATTCACATCTCTAAAGTTTGTGCACACTTTGATTGAGCCATTTGGTTTAGAAATAGGTACAATATTAAAGATCCCCTCTGCATAGTCAATAACTCGGATGAATCCAGCGTTTAGGAGCTTCTCTATTTTAGCTTTTACCAAGAGTGCAACATGAGGATGCATCTTTCTCAATTTTTGCTTGACAGGTTTGACATTTGGAGCAATAGATAAATGATGCATTATAAGATTAGGATCCAATCCTGGCATATCTGAATATTTCCATGCAAAGTTGATCTTCTTCTCTATTAGGAATGTTGTAAATTGTTTCTTTTCTTCTTCGGATAATGATTGTGCTACATGTACCAATTGTGGTTCCTCTGTTGTACCCAAATTGATGGATTGAGTGGGCTCAATTAGAACTAGAGATCTGTCCTATAAATGACTCGAAAGGAAATCAAATATCTCATCCTTAGGCACCTCAGAGAGGTTTTCACCTTTGGATACATCTTTTATTTTTACTTTTGTAGGTTCTGAGACTGCCACAAAATGGTTTTCACCCTCAGAACTCTTTTTCCTTTTCTTTTTATTCTTGTTTTTCTGACTAAGATATTTGATGTTCGACTCGGTCATGCTGATGCTCAGTTCACTGATGGAAGTACTCATAGGCTCAACTACATTTAGGTAGCAAGCAAGGGCATAGTCATTTGGGAAGGTGTAAATACCATGGCTTGGATTTGTGGAGGTTTGATCAATAAGTTCTGGATATTGGATAGTTAAAGTAGGGAAAGATTGGGAGATAGTGTTTACGGATATGGATCTGTCATCATTGGTCCTAACCTGATGCTCGAGTTCAAAGGTGATATTAGAACTTAAGACATTCAATTTGTGAATAGGCTTAATGTCATCATGGGAGTTCAATTCAGCCATAGGTGGATCAGACTCGATCGGTTCATCATTTCGCTCTAGACTCACATTGGGATTAGGTACATATTGGTGAACAACATCAACATGTTTCTTTGTAATAAGCTCGTCTTCATCTGGTTTTGGAATGGCTCCCCATTCGTAGTCATTTGATTTAGCTTCTGATTGAGGATCTCTAGGAAATCTTAGAACATGAGTAAAGTCGGGGTGAATACCCCAAGAAGGGTTACCCTCGGATTCTGATTTGAATTCATACTCATGGGAATCTGTCTCAGAATCACTATCACCTCCCTCTTCTTGATTTCTTTCGAGATTAGTTGGTTCTTGTGTTGCAACTATCTCTTGATTGATAGTAGGTTCTTGTGTTTCTACTACATTAATTCTTTTGATTAGATCATCTTTATCATCAAGAAGGTCTTTGATTTCCTTAGGCAATTTTTCATAGCAGATGAGTTCTGAGCTATCTGAATCACTATCTGATGGTTCTATTTCTTCTTTCTTAAGAAGAGGTCCTCTTGGTGCGATCTGTTCTATGACATGGGAACAATTACCTTTGAGGTGATAGGGTTTCTTCTTAAATCCTAAGCCAACTTTGTTTTTATTTTCTCTACCAGTATGTGGGAGAGGTGCCTCAAGACCTTTTCCTCTGATTCCTAGAGGTCCTTTACCTAAATATCCCATCTTAGCTATTAATTTATCTCCTGGACCATATGACTTGGAAGGGAGTTTGGATATTGTAGAGTCACTAGTTTGAACAACTTGAGATTCAGGTTCATCTTTGTATAGCCATGATAGCACAGCTTCATCCTCTTCAAATTCTTTCTTAGATACTTGTTTTGCTACAAAATTCTTTTTATATGCTTCAAGAGGTTCTTTAGAGTTTGGTTTGGATTGTTTCAAAGATTGCCCATAAGACTTAGGCAAGATAGGGAGAGATGTCAAAGATAAGACTAGCTCGATAGTATATTCTCCCATACTATTTTCTTTGATATTAACCTCTTTTGCAAGATCTTCCATTTTAGATGTGGATGCTTCTTTAGTTGGTTCAATGGAAGATTCTCTATTATTAGGTACAAGCTTATCTGCACTTTCCTTCAAGGTGTTGCAAGTTGTATTCAGATCTGCGGGGATTGTAACCTCTACTCCTTCATAAGGAAACTTCAAACATTGATGATATGTAGAAGGAATAGCTTGCATTTCATGTATCCATGGTCTCCCTAGAAGGACGTTGTAGGCCAAAGGTAGATCAAGCACTTGACAGATGGTATCTTTGATAACTGGACCCACTCTGATAGGTAAGATAATGGTGCCTTTAGAAGATCTTTCTTTTTCATCATAGGTTTTGATAGTTATTTTCTTTCTAGGATCAATAGCCAATTCTGAAAATCCCAATTGTGTGATCAAGCTGTAAGAACAAATGTTTAGGCCAGCGCCCCCATCTATCAACACACGTTTGACTCTACAGTTCTGGATCAAGACTTCTATATGCAAAGGTTGATTATGTGGGTGACTCAAGGAGTTTTCATCTTCCTCTGAAAAGGAGATATATTGCGGAGATGTAAGATGTCCAACCATAGTCTAGAACTTGTCTAAATCAAGGTCATCAAGAACATTGGAACTGAGCAAAACTTTATCGAGAATGGCTCTATGAGCTGGAGATATTTGAAGCAACTCAAACATGGAGATTTTCACATTAGTGTGTTGGAGTTGTTGGACAATGCTATAAGATGTATGCCTTATATCCTTTGGATTGGAAGATTTGGAAGCAGCCTTCTATTTAGAAGTAGATGAAAGATTGAAGGGCACCTTAGGGACATTTGATGAATTTGGGATTTGTCCTTTCAAATGCATTTGAGCTTGTGATCGAGTAACTGCATTAGCTGAGGAATGATCTCTATCTCTTTGTACAATTGTGATGACATTGCAACTTTCAGAGAGACATGGTTCAACCATATTGATGATAGCATTATTTCTAGGGTAGGCATAGTTGACTTTTGCCCCCATATTAGGCTGAGAAGTTGAAACTTCTTGACCATGTTTTGGAAATGGTTTTGTGAATGCTATATGATCATTATTGCTTGTGGGATTGTCAATTGTGATGTATCCACTATCAATCAGATCTTGAATGGTATGCTTCAAGTGTAGCAATTATTAGTTTTGTGAGCTTTACTCTGATGGAAATCACAGAATTCATTTCCTCTCCACCATTTCGGTTTGGGGTCTTGATCATTTGGTCGGATTGGTGGTAAAGAGATGATGTTATCAGCCATTAGAGTTTTCATAGCTGATTCTAAAGAGTCTCCTAGAGAAGTAAACTTTTGATGTTTATCCCATCTTTTGTATTCTGGCTTCTTTGGAGATGGTTCAGAAGACTTTTGCTCTAAATCTTTAATGGCTTGAGTGCCAAGAGTGAGATTGTAGGCTGGTGCCTTTGATGGGGCACATACAGTGTCAACAATGCCATCTGTGACGATGCCCTTGTTCTTGTTCCAATTTTTGTTCTTTTATTTAGAACTGGTACCTGATTCGTACTTGTCTTTTTGAAGTGTGATTTCTCCTTTTTTCACAAGCACTTTTTCAATTTTGATAGCATTATCCACCATCTTATCAAAAGATGTATGATCTTGCATTTGCAAAGGATAATTGATTTTGGGAACAAGATTATTGATGAAGATTTCCAGTTTTTCTATTTCTGGAATAGGTCTGACATATAGAGAGAACTTCTTCCTCCATCTCTTGATAAATGTTAGGAATGGTTCCCTTAGGTATTGTTTGAGATTACAGATATCGATCATGGTGACTGGGTGCTGAATATTGGAGGAGTATTGTTGATAAAACAATTTGATCAACTCCTCAAAAGTTTTGATAGTAGAAGGCAATTTTGAAAACCAATGAATGGATGCTCCTCCCAAAGATCTAGGAAAGAGGCGCATAAGGTAGGTCGGTTCATGCATGAACTCCATTGATTGTGTACAAAATTCCCTGACATGATCTTGAGGGTCAGAGTGCCCATCATATTTATCATACTTCGGCATCTCCACTCTTTTTGGAAATGGTGGCATGTACAAGTCTTTGTCAAATGGAAAAGGACATAGAGCCTCCATGGAGAACTCTTTAGGTTCCTTCTCTTTCTTGAGATTGTTAAGTTCAACTTGTATAGCATGCATTTGTTTCATCATAGCCATGAGTGGATTCTCTTCCTCATGTGTAATGATGTCTTCAACATTAAAGTTGGGAGGAAGTTTAGTTCCTTGATGAGCTAATTGTAAAAAGTATGCTTCTCTATCTTCTTTTAAGAAATGCTTCATCATTCATTTGAAGTTATCATTGTTTTGATATTGAACAATTTCTTCAGGTGTGGGTTTCTGATCTGCACCATGTTGAGATTGAGCTCTTTAAGAGCCAAAATTTGTCCCTGCTTGAGACATGGTAGGAGTTTGTGGACTCCCTGGATTAGATTGATGAGGGGTATGTTGAGTACCTCTGTGAGTTGATGGAGAAGGTATGTAACTAGATTTTAATCGATAGTTGCCAAGACCGTCGTCCTCGTAAAGACCAGAATTGATGAGTTGCTCAAGAGTTGGAGTTTGGAGAGTGGTGATAGATTTCTTGTGAGAGGAAGCTCTAGTCTCCACCATTAACCTCAAGTGAAACAAAAGAATAAGATCTAGATAATCGAAGAATAAATTGAATCAAGATGATCAGATGACACAACCTTGTCAAGGTTTGATTGATTTGAAGATTCGATTAGACATGGATGAAGGATACTGTGCCCTGTATGTATGGGTAGGTTCCCAAAAGATAGCAGACAAGATATCACAACACTTAGTCATTTTGATGATTGATTGATTGAAGATTGATAGTTATGACAAGGTTTTGACACGAGATGATAAAGAATCAAATCGATTAAACAGAAGGCTGAATCATATTCAAAAGGCCAATTTAGGAAAATGATTAGATTCTCAATAGCTACTGCTCTGTTCCTGACACAGTGATTTGTTCGACAGATTTTGAAATTAGGCTGAAAAAGCTAAATATCTAGCAATTTTGATAATTTTCTGACAACTCTTAACAATTTTCCCAAATGACACTCTGTAGACTTGTACGAAAATGGGTATGCTATGAAACAACAGTTGCAAAACTCATACGATAGTGGGTAGCCACTAAAATGACACTTGAAAATCTCATACGACAGTTGCAAGATTTTGACTTTGAGAATTTGCTGGCATGAAAACTCGTACGACATTGGGTACTCAATCATACGACAGATGGGCTGTAATGAAATGACACTTTGAGAAAAATCGTATGACTTTCTGACCTCCTGAGATGACTTTTGACTCTAGAAAAGGATTTTACTTCAGATTTTGCAAATTTTGAGTTTTTAGATTTGAATTATTTGCAAATTTCAATGTCCAGATTTGAGGATTGTAACAGATTTGTTTGTTTTCAATAACCAGATAGATAAACAAGCACGCAAAACAACAAGCAAGTGATTTCAGGCATGTATGAAAATAATGAACAAGGGAAAAAGCAACCTTGCACATGAACAATCAAGTGACTTATTCGTTCTAATCCTCAGAAGCGCTAATTGTGTATGTTCCAAAATGTTTTGCAATGATGCACATATACCCTAGAAAATAAAAATTTGGCATCACTAGGGTTTTTAGTAATGGTTTGACTCTGCAACTTTTATGATCCAAAGGGGTGAACTCCAATCCCGGTGAATGAGGGTTTTGACACAGTCTGAGAACTTAATCTTCAGGAGCTGCTAGGGAGATTTGACAACCCAACAATGAACCATACCCATGGAGATTTCTTCCACAAGGACATTTATATAGCGGCTGTCACTACCACGGTGAAAATGGCTATTACCGCTTGAGGTTCCGTCAATGCAGTTTACCCTGTGAAGGGATTGTCCACTACAATTAACCCTCTCTAAAGATGACTCACAGTATTGTATCACAAGGGGACTTGGCTCCAGATCCAAGGTTTTGATGCCTTTTCACTTTTAACCCAAACAAAGCAGGCAGATAAATCCGACACGCTAAGACAAAGTTTTGCTTCACCAAGGTCTATGATGTCAACTCCACGTGATATATCAACCTCTCCGGGGAGAGAATGTATCGATCAGTAAGAGAAGGTGCACTAACCAATTTTGATTCACCAAAGCTCGTGATGTCAACCCCACGTGATCTATCAACCTCTCCTGGGAGAGAATGTATCGATCAATAAGAGAAGACACACTAAGCAAGTTGAATGTGAAACGCACTAAGTATCCTCCCTACCTACAAGGATTCTGTCATCAAGAAGGATTTCACTGGGAATCCAATCTCTCAAGAATCACGAATAGTGTTCATAGGGCCTAATTACTATGTGAGCACAGATGTATGTTTCCAAAAAGTAAATCTACCAAAAGTACCCAAAAAGTAGAAAGAGGAACACTTAACGCTTAAAGCGAATATGAGATGAGTCCACAAGGTGGAACACTTAACACCTCACACAAGCTGAAAATGAGTCCCCAACTTAGAAAACAAGTGAGTTCCTAAAAGCAAAAATGGGTTGCCAAGTGGAACACTTAACGCTTCTGTCTTGTTGACCCCTCCCCTTTAATGTGGCACTGACCTTGCAACCACGGGGTGGAACGAGGGGTTGAAAGATTAGCGAGTCCAATAACCCAAGATAGAAATCAAGATCAATCACAAGTATCTAAGACTACTTAATGAATCCTTAAGGGGTCACAACCTAGTATCAATTATGCAAGTGTGTAGAAATAGACAAAAGCATGAAAAGATGCACACAAGCCAGACACATAAGAGATTTATTTTAAGTCCAAATCGAAATGTTATTAGATGAAAGAGAATACCTGGGATCCTTGCAACGCGCTTAGTAGATTTTACTTGATTTTTAGCAATTCTTGTTGAGCTTTTCCATGCAAGCAAGTGACGAACTCTCCAACAAGCAAACAAGCAAACAAGATATGTTACATATATTCAACTTATGAAAACCATAGGGTTAGCTCTAAAAATCAATTATTATCAACAATATTAACCAGAAATTAACCCAAATGACAACTCATATCATTCATTGAACCATGTAAAAAAAATAAGTGCATACCCATCACAAAACTTTATTTTTTTGCTGCATTTGACCTAGTCAACAAGATCTGATTTTTTTTATATGATTTTTGGCCACAAAAATAGAAATTCAAAATAGAGACCCCTACTAAAAAGTAGAGAGCTTTCTAAAAATGTAAAATTTTTAAAAAAATCTCTTCATTTGTGTCCTAGAGACCCATTTTATCAAAATAGAGCAATTTTTATAAATTGACTATTTGAGATATTATATTGCATCCAAATTTAAAACCCAAAGAATGGACCCCCTGTAGAATTTAAAGAGATTTCCAAAAATATAAAAATTTCCAAAAAATATGCTGATTTGCGTCAGATATTAGTTTTTTCCAAAATTTTAAGAAAAAATTATTAAAAATTCAAAATATCTTAGAAAATTCTGAATTTTTTACTGTAGCTTCTCTGATATGTGTCCAACTTGCAAAAAACATTTCAGAGAAAAAATCCAAGCCGTTTGGGAGATAAAATTAAATCTTTGAAATTTTAAGGTTTTAGCTCCCCCCAAAAAATCAAAACTAGCATGTAAAGGTGGGTTGCCCCACGGTGGGCACCAGAAATGTGTGTGTGAAAATTGTACCTAATCTGTAGACACAACACTTCAGTAAAATATTAGAGGTTAGCTATAATCAAAATTATGCAAAATTGAAATCTAATCTAACCAAGTGATTTACTGCCTTCTAATAGGTGCGAGATTGATGTTCTCAGATTGTTATTAAGATCAGTGACCTAGACGACACCTAAATGAAGGATTTGAATGCAAAACTGATATGAAATATGAATACAATTGATCTATTTTTTTGGTATTTTCTATGCAATAAGATGAAAAATGATATGAATCTGTGCTAATATAAAAATTGATCTATGATATGCTAAATGATCTAACAATGATATGAAAATGAATCTAAATGAATGTAAAAAAAAAAAAAGCAAATTGATCTCACAATAGCCTTGATTCGTAATAAGCTTTGATTCTCCAGATGTCGATTCTCCAGCATAAGTTTGCACAATTATGAGATGATTTGAGATGAGCTGAAGCCTTAATTTATAGAAATCTAGGGCTTTAGAGGTGCATGGATAAAAGCCATAAATCACTCAAATAACTCAACTTGATTTTTGAGTTATTTTTAAATAAAGGATAATTAACTCACAAAAACATGCAAAAGTAGAGTTTAACTCAAAATAGAGTTTAGCTTTAATTGATAATTGATAGTTGTCTGCTTTTATGATTGTGCATGTTTTATTTATGAATTAATAAATAAATAAAGTGATTTATTCTCAACTTAACTGATTTTGAAAAATAAAACAATTGATTTATGGGTTAATCAATCATTTTTCAAACTTTTATTCAAAATTACAATATTAAAAATTGACAAAATGATTTAATTAATTAAATAAAATATTTAATCAATTATTCATAGGATTTTGGATTTATTGTCAAAATTAAATATCATAATTAGAAATAATGAAATTAAATTCAATTAAATAATTAAGTGGCCAAATTAAATCTAATTAATTAAATATTCAAAATATTTAATTAATCAAACTTTAGGATAAATATGATTTATCGCCAAATAATTATAAAATTAAAGATAATTAAGATGATTAGGAATATTACTAGGAATATTCCCCGATGTAGAATTTAAGATAATTAATTAGGATTCGATGATGTGCAGATATGCCTTTGGTGAGGACTTTTATGTCGATTTTGTTCGATTTGATGATGTAGGAGATTAATGAACTTATAGCCCATTTTTGGGGTATTACAGTAGTAGATTTCTTCAATGTAGAGAAAGGAAGGATGTCTCAAGGGACACCAGACACATACCATTAAATGCAACCTTAGAATAAAAATGCAACCTAAGACGCGAGTAAAGTCAGTGATCCTATAGCCGTTTGTTTATCATCATTTGAGCATTAAGGGACATCAAGGTAAATACAATCTTCACTGGTGCAAGAGAAACCATGAAGATATGAATCTAACCCTATTACATAGATGTAGGAAAAATACCTAAGCATCGAGGCACAAAATCCAAGATGACTTGAACATGGTTTCTAGTTTGATGTTGTAAGATAACACCTGTATCGAGGAACACAATATCAAGATAACCATGGGTGTCGTATTACATATCACGCACAAGAAACAAACAAGGAGATAATTCCAACCTCACCTAAGTGTCCAAATAAAATGGGTCAAGGTATGTGTGATGTTCCAATCATGATGGAGGCGCTTACCATAGACACCCAATTTATTAGACACCTTAGGATCATTGAAACCACACCGCAAGAAAAAAGAAAAGAACAAGTGTGTTATGCCCCCAGTCATGAGTCTCTAGTTAGGTAGACATCATGAAGTGACCTGAGAAGATATAAAAAATGAAAACCAATGATAACAGAAAGCACACAAGAAAATAGTTCAACATATCTTAGTTATTTCAATTTTCTCTAAGTTTTATGTTTGTGTCCGGTGTTAAGAAAACACCTTTGTGCTCGTGTCAAAGTGCTTGTGTGTAGTAGAAAGTGCAGGATTCGATATGTGTTGAGAAACACAACAATGTCTAGATTGGTAGTGTTAAAAAAATTTATAGGATTGGGGTATTGAGAAACACTTATGAATGTGTCAGTGACAAATTGTCCATGGGAAGGACTAGTATATTGACTCAGGTTAACCTCAAGAGATTGACCAAGTGATAAAGCGCTGACAACTCAGATATATAGCGTACAATTTCCCCCAAGCAACAAATAAGAACTGAGGACAAAACTAAGACCAATTCCAACCCAAGATGACATGAAGGAGATGAAGACCAAAGACTGAATGCAGAAAGTATGAGAGCTCAGCCACGCATTGATTGATTACAAGTGACACCTGTTTGCCAGGTTTTCACTACTTGGAAGTATTTCATTTTGGTCGCCAAGGCGCATGTTTCTAGGTTATCACCAAGAAACTTTTTCTCTTTTTCTAATTTTTTTTGTTCTTTTTAAATTTTTTGTAATTTTTTATATTTTGGAGATTTTTTGATTTTTTTGTGGATACATCAAGGCACCTATTTCTAGGTTTTCACTAGGATGATCATTTTTTTCAGGACTTTTTATGCTTTATAGAAAATTTTCAAGACTATATATGATTTTTATGAATTTTTTAGGACTGTAAATTGTTGTGCAGGATGCATAATGTCTAGACGTAGAACTATTTTAGGTGGAGAGCGTTGATAGGTTCTTTGAGAACATCGCCTTCTAGAGTCGCCAGCTGATAAGCTCTAGAACCAAATGCTGCACAAATGACAAAAGGACACATCTAGTTAGGTTCAAATTTTCCCTTTTGTTATCTATGCTATTGATTTTTTGGGTTCTCTTGTAGAACAAGATCACTGACCTAAAATTCACGATGGTAGACCTTTTTGTTGTAGCCTTTAAACATTCTCTTTTGATAGACCCTCAAATGGTCAAATGCTATTTTTTTGCGCTCATCAAGTAATTCCATCTGTTGAAGTCAAGAGATTATGTAAGCTTCATCTGTGATAAGTCCATGTAGCGATACCCCAAGTGAAGGTATTTCAACTTCAATTGGTAAGACTAGCTTAGAACTTTAGACCAACGAGAATGGCGTAGCCCCTGTAGGCATTCTTATGGTTGTTTGATAATCCCATAAAGATGGATACAACTGTAAGTGCCAATTCTTCCCAAATTTGTTAACTATTCTGTGCAAGATCTTAATGATTATTTCATTTGAAGCTTCTGTCTGTCCATTCCCTTGAGGATACTATATAGAAGAGTAATGATGTATAATGTGAAAATTACCACATACCTCATCAATGTCATTGTTTTTGAACTATCCTCCATTATAAGTGATGATTCTGGAGGGGATGTCATATCTACAGATGATGTACTTGAGTATGAACATAGCCACCTATTTTCCTATTGCCTTGGCAAGAGGTATAACCTCAACCCACTTAGTGAAGTATTTAGTGTTCGTAATAATGAACTTGTGTCCATTGGAGGATGAAGGATATATCTAACCCATAAGATCAAAGACCCATTGCTGAAACAACTAGTGAGTAATAAAAGACAACAAATCTTTGGCATAAGCATGAATCAAGTTTCTATGAAGCTGATATTTTTGACAAGTTTTAACATATTTAATAGCATCCTTTTCCATGGTAGGCCATTAGTATCCTGCTCTAAGAATCATTTTCGCCAAGGAAAGACCGTTCAAGTGTGATCCATAGATACCCTCATGAAATTCCCTAACTGCTCTCTTAGATTCCTCACGCTCTAAACACCTAAGAAGTGCACCATCAAGACCTCTCCTAAACAAATCATTTTCAATGATGAGATACTAGGATACATTTCAGATGAGATTCCATTTTTCATTTTGGGAAAGGGAGTTAGAGATATTTTGGTCTTTGAGGCAAGCATAGATCTAGCTATAGCGGGAAGTGTCAAGAGCAATGATAGTGCAGATAATTTGGGATTTAGGTGTGTCATAAGCAGGGAAAGAGATTTATTCCACTAGGAAGTCATAGCGAAACTAATGTTCTTCTAATTGTAGCATTGAGGCTAAACTAGCCATAGCATATGCTACTCTTCTCTCTACTCTCTGCTCATGGTAGCTGTTGGAAGGTGATAAACACAAAGTACTTCTTTAAATCATCAATTAGACATTTGTATGTCAAGAGTTTTTCATTCTTAGTTTGATATTCATCATTTAATTTATCAATCACAAGCTTTGAGTCACCATAGACATGAAGCTCTTTAATCTTCCATTCAATGACCAATTTGAGTCCATTAGCCAATCCTTCATATTCTGCTACATTGTTGGTGCATGAGAAGATCATCTTATAGATCTTTGGGATTTTATAGCCTTGAGGAGAAATGAACATGAATCCAACACTCACACCTTGTTGTGTGAATGAACCATCAAAGTAAGTCTTCCAAGGATGTTGTGTTAAGTGTAGGATGGACTCATCCAGAAATTAGACAATTAGAGGTTGTGTGTCTTATAAAGGTGCATCTGCTAGATTATTCATAAAAACTTACCCTTTTATTGCCTTTCAATCGACATATGAGATGTCAAACTCACTAAGAATCATCACCCATTTAGCCAACCGTCCACTTAGTGTCACTTTTCTTTGTAAGTACTTGAGAGCATCAATTTTTGTAGTCAGCTACATACAGTAAGCCAACATATAGTGTTTGAACTTTTGAGAAGCAAACACTACTACCAAACAAGCCTTCTCAATGACTGTGCAATTCAGCACATAGGATACTAGTGTTCTGCTTATATAATAGATGACTCATTCACATCCTTGATCATGATTTTGTGCAAGTGATTCTCCCAAGGAAGAAGTAGTAGCTAATATGTAGAGAAATAGAGGTTTTCTAGGAATAGGAGCCATTAGTACAGGAGGATTTTCCAAGTACTCTTTGATTTTTTAAAAGTTCTTCTCACAATCCTCATTCCATTTGAATGTCATACCCTTATGTAGAGTCTTAGTGAAGGGCTGTGCCTTGTCAGCTAGCTGTGAGATGAATATCCTTATTGATTGTAGGTTTCCTTGCAATGTCTTCATTTGACTGATATTTTGTGGTGGTCGCATCTACACTATTGCTTTGACTTTAGCTGAATCTACCTCAATTCCTCGTGCCGAGACAATGTAACCGAGAATTTTTTTGGAGGTAACCCCCAAAACACATTTCTTTGGATTGAGCTTTAATTTGAATTGTTCCATTCTTCCAAATATCCTATCCAAATCAAAGAGATGTACATATCTAGTAGCAAATATAGCCAATGTGTCATCCACATATTCTTTCATGTTCTTGTGCATCATATCATGAAAGATGGTCATCATTGCTTGTTGATATGTTGCACCAACATTTTTTAGGCCAAAGGGCATGATATTCTAAATTACGTATGGAGTTCTCATACATGTGACATATCCTTTAGGTCTGGTGCTAGTGTGTTGTACTATATTGCATATCTTTTTGTATTCAAGCTGACATGTTTTTTCTAGGTTGACATATGTATTTGTTTCATTGTATATATGTATATATAGAACATCTATTTGTATTCAAAGGTATGAGATTGTGAGTATGCTAAAGGCAACCTGATATGATGTGAGCTTGACTGTGTGAATGAATACTTTGTGGTGAAGTGTGCAAGTAGAAAGAAGTGCGAAGAGTAATAATGAAGACAAAGGATAATAAAAGAAATGAGTATTCAATTTTGCAGAAGATTTGTGAATGTTGGTAGAAGATCTCTAACTAGATCTACTACAGTTGGTTATTGATGTTTTATAACTAGAACCATTTCATGC
The DNA here is from genome assembly GCA_027943335.1 of Chamaecyparis obtusa. Taxonomy (NCBI): domain Eukaryota; kingdom Viridiplantae; phylum Streptophyta; class Pinopsida; order Cupressales; family Cupressaceae; genus Chamaecyparis; species Chamaecyparis obtusa. The sequence continues at coordinate 178,423 of BSBK01000120.1, read as the reverse complement.
ATGCACAAATGCAATACTATCAGTTCAAATTTTGTTTGTAAGACTTTTTTGTAATCAAATATTTTGTATTAGGGAAATTAGCCCAACTGACAATGAGCCTTACTTGTAGTGAGAAAACCAATAGTGAGCTTCACCTAGAGTGAGAAAATTGACAATGAGCCTTTGTAAAAATAACCTTAATTAGTGTCACCTTAACCAATGTTTTATTCATGAGAATTAATTTCTTCATGGTTTTTCCCATCTTTAGTCTCACCTTAACTTTTGTGTTATGTTGTTTGCAGTTTGTGTACTTTATAGTTCTTATATACTTTAATTATCTAAATAATTTGAGTTTGTATCAGATTAATTAAGTTTGAGAAAAAGTGTTTTAGAATAATTGATTCACCTCCTCTTAGTTATTTGGTATGTTCAACAAGAGGAAGCAAACAAAATGTGCCACACCCTCAATAAAGCCATCAAAACACACCCCATATCAATAAGGAAGAGAACAACCCCAAAGTCTACACCAATCCATAACTAAAACAACAAAAACTAGGTCATACCCTTGAAAACTATCAATAGATGACTGGCCACCATAAAAAACAAGAACACTATCCATGTCAGCAAAGATGGACAAAAAAAACAAAGAATAAAAAGGAAATAAAAAATCAACAATAAAATCCAAGTCTACACCAATCCATAACTAAAACAACAAAAACTAGGTCATGCCCTTGAAAACTATCAACAGACGATTGGCCACCATAAAAAACAAGAACACTATCCATGTCAGCAAAGATGGACAAAAAAAACAAAGAATAAAAAGGAAATAAAAAATCAACACTAAAATCAAGAGGAGGCATCATCATTAAAATCATAGCACCAGGAGCCACCCATAAGACCTAGAAGGTCTTGTTTTAGATTTATCTCTTCACTAGAAACACTAAAGGGAAAGGCATAGTCCACAACATCACTGAACACAACCATTAGGACAACACATCCAGTAGCATTAAAGAAATCAGAGAGCATGGGGCCATTAGACTAACTATGAAAATTCCCTCGAGACAAATAGGGCATGATCCAAACACTGCCAAGAGGCGCGAAGCCATCCTCCTTGCACTCATTGAAATCTCTCTCCTCAAAGAGGACCACAACAACTTTGATGCATGAAGGACCCCTCACCATCATCAAAGGACAACAACAACAACAACAACAACCATAACACCTCTATAACACTAAAACAAGAATTGGGAAAAACCCACCACAATCATCCCAAACATAAGCCACACAGAGCATCTCCATGCGAGTATGCCCCTTTATTAATTCCTCTAGAACATGGAGGTTTTCCAACAAAGATCCCAAAGATGGGGCTATATTCATTCTTCCAAACACAACTCCAAGCATGTAGAGTACACATTCTATTTCCACAAACCCTCCCATCAGAAGAATGGAACTCTCAACTAGGGCAAGGCCAGGGTCACACCACAAAACATAGCCACCAAGTTTTTTCTTAGAAACCAAAGAGTACCTAAGCAATTGTTTTGCACAAAAATGATATTCCAAACTAAAAAACCCTCAACCACCATGAGCCAAAGTGTCATGGAAACCAAAGGATCCCATGAAGGCCTTCCCCAATGCCTCACCATCCACTCACACGAGTTAGAGTGGCCAGTGACAAAATACTCAAGAGAATACATTTTAAAGATCAATTCCCAACACAGTTAGCAAAGCCCTCATCCAACAAAGCATCGAACAAAAATGAGTATGCAACATAACTGAGCTTTTGCAAATGTCATTCCTCATTTTGGCATTCATGGGAGGGTACCCACACCCCCATTCCATTACAACACTCCAAATAGAAGAAAAACACTTTCCCCACACCAAATGAACAAGGAAAACATTAGTTGGAAGAGAAACCACCTGAATAGGGCTACGACGGGTCTGTAGGGCCAAAGATGAAGCTCCTTTGTTTGTGCATAGCCTTTCCAATAAAGGAGGTAAAATTCCCACAAAGTTTTGGCAAAGAACAAAGCAGCTAAACAATGCAACATGGAAGTAACAAAAGGCCCTAATCTAATGCAACCATCAAACTTTTGACCCCAAACCTCCGTCAAGAACAATAGGGGCATCTATTACCATCCAAATTGCTACGAAACAATTCCTAGGAGAAACCAGTGTTTTTGAAAGAGGAAGGCCAACAACAAACACCAACTTGCCTAGAAAATAACTATAGAAAACCACCGTTTGAGGATAAGAAGTGTCCACAATAAGCTACCTAGGAAAAACAACCAAAGATGCCTCCAAGGTGAGCCATGTTCTATTAAGGAACATATCCAATACATCACAAAAAGAAACAAGGCTGAAAGCTTCATTTGTGAACGAGTAGGCTACTGCAAAAACTCCATCACTATCATCCTCATTGCCCTTAGCTTTCACTTCTGCAACTTTGTTTGGAATCCCCCCACTCCCTTTCCTGCTCATCTGCTTACCTTAAAAGAGGTGAAATACAAATAACTTAAATAGTAGAGATTTCCTTGAGCAGCTTTGTAGACTTGTGATTCTATTTCTTATCCTTGGGGTAGTATTTAGGAAGATTTCTTTTTTATTTAGCTACATTGACAACTTGACTCAATGCTAAGAGATAAGAAGAAATGATGTCCTAATCTTCCTAGTTTTATCTAACTTGGTTGGCTTGAAGAGAAAGGTGTGATCTATAAACGAAGAATGAGTAATAGGTTTTGGTAAAAATGGTGTATTGATGTCCTTCAGTAAGTTTTTGGAGTTTGCAATAAAAATAGACATGCTCAATGCTTTTGCCTATTATGAACAAAGGAAAAAGAGAATCCCTTTTCCTAACTCCTTGGGAAGATGAGAAGAGTTCAAAAGGTTTGTGTAGTTTAATAAGACTAAAAATCTTTCCCTAGAAAGGAGATAATAAATACATTAACTTTTATAGAATCTAAAATAATTGAGGATACCCAATAAAAATAGCCAACTAACCCGATCATATGCTTTCATCATTTCTCGTTTGGGTACATTTGAACAAAGTTTCTCTTCTTGAATAGAATTAAGACTTCATGAACCACCAATGCTCCTTCTAAAGTTTCCCATATTGGGATGAAACCTCCTTGTTCATCAAATATTAAAGAGGGAAGGAGAGAGGCACATCTAATGGTAATGACTTTTGTGAAGATTTTGTAAATTGTATTGCACAGAGAAATATGTTTGAAATCAACAAATGTATTAGGACAAGATTTCTTTGGAATCAATGCAATGTGTTGTGTTTGTCTCCTTCAAAATACTTTAATGTTTCAAGATTCCTCTAAAGCCAAAGGGATGCCATGACCCATAATTCCCAACATTTTTTGAAGAACAAAGTGATAAATCCATTTGGGTGTAGAGCCTTCTCAAGTGCCATTGAGAAAATCACCCCTTTTAGTTCATCTAGAGTGAATTCAAACATATACCTTTTGTTTTGGACATAATCTATCAACTTTTGGATATTTGCAAGAATATTATCAAAGTTTCACCGATTAGTTTAATTTGGATCAGATAAGTTTTTGAAGTTTTGATTTGCTTCTCTCTCAGTTGCATCTATGTATGAAAGAAATGTACCATCTGAAGAGGTACTAGAACAAATTTTATTTCTTGTATTCTATATTTTTTGGAAGCATGAAATAATTGTGTTCTAGTTTCCATCTTTTAATTATAACGCCATTGGGTTTTTCCTCCAGTAAATCACTTCTATTTGAAGTAATTCATGATGTTGTGTTGTGAACTAGTTTTCTTCTTCAAAATCCTCTATATGTGTAGCCTATTTAATAAATTGTCATGTCCCATTTTGTTAAAAATTGGTTTTTGGTCAATAGTAAGCCATTTTATTTTTCTATGGGTTAATCACAAAAGATTAATGAGAATAATTAATTTAATATTTATGAATGTCAACATATTGTTAATATCAAAAGGACATTCAAATATTAAATTAAATATTTGGAAACACTTAGTGCAGAGTTGGATTATGTGCCATAAGGGGAAATTTGAAATATTTCTAATTATAACTTTCTTGCCAAAGTGGAGTGGGAAATTGAAATATTTCTAATTTATGATTCTCCCACCAAACACAAAATTGGAAATCAAGAGTGGATTGGAAAATTAAAATACTTCTAATACTGATTTTCCCACTAAGTGCAGATTTGGAAAGTAAGAGTGAAGTAGCAATTTATAATATTTCTAATTAATGATTTTCCCACCAAATTGACCAAGAAAAAGATAAATACAAAGAACGTTTGGGAAAATGAAATATTCAGGTTATTTCTATTTTTTAATTTCTCATTATGAAATTCACGTTCTTAAAATTTCTTGAGTGGATGGAAACCCATTGGAGATTGGAGGCTTGTGGACGGAAACCCATGAGTTTTAGGTGGATAGTGGACAAAACACCATGGTTCACATAGAGCAATTCCATTCAGAGGTTGCATTCAAGCTTTAGGATTTTAGTAGTTTTAACGATGTTCTATTGCGTGTGTTCAAGGATTCATTAATATCGTTGCAGTAATTCTACATGTGTTTTGAGGGGTGTTCTATTATTTTTAATCTTGTATGAGATTATAGTCTATGTATTTTCCATTTGGAAGTCAAACAATATAAGTTTGTGGTGTTATAGTGACATTGTTGGTATTTGGCTGTAAAAGTTTTTGTGGGGTTTTCTTATGAATTGGATGTTGAATATATTAATGTTATTTTTATAATATATTAGTTTTTTACCATGATAAAAATCCTTTCAGCGAAGTTCTATAAAGTTCTATTTTAATTTGGCTCTTTCTATTATGCAAGAGTAGCTAACTAGTTTGGGTATTTTCAGTGAAGTTTTGTGTAATATTTGTGAATCTATTTTCCAGATTTGAGAGTAATATTATGTTTTAGGTTGAGGATATTATAGTGGTATCAAAGCATAATCTTGCTAGCCTATGGGGTATTAGATGATTGATATGAATCATGGGTTTTTTTGACTCAATGTTTAAGAGAATGAGTTAGAATAACAGTGTGAGAAAAATTTCTAATTGGTATGTAGAATATCTGATTATTAAAGAATTTCCAACATTTCAAGAATATTTAGAATGGATGGGAAGGACTATGCCTGAAGATGAAAAAATTATCAAAATCTTTGAAGAGTACTAGTGTAAGCCTGAAGCTTTTAAAAGGGTAATATCTTTTGATAGGTACTTTGTGAAGGTTGGAGAGGACAAAGAGTTGTTGAGAAAGGATAAATAAATACATGAAAATAATAAAAAGGGGGATATCAAAGTTCACCAAATAAATGAAATGTCTCCACAAAAAGATAATGAATCAGAGCTAGAGGTCAAAGGAACACCCATTGATATTGTAAGTAGTGAAAATAAGGATCCCATTGTGCAACAATGGAATCGATGCATCATGGAAGGAGATGGAAAGGGTTCACTTGTTCATGGTGAAGAGCACGAGTCAAAGGAAGATGCACCAATACATAAAATACCCTCCAAACTTCCAAATCGTGAGCTATTCGATGATTTAGAGGGTATCTTGATGGATGCGTATGCATTTGACAAGAATATTTTGGTTAGCTGTAACTCAAGGGTTTTAAGTAACAAAAATAGAGTTTTTGAGGATATATTAATCAACTATGTTTTGGAAAATGAGAACAAGAACTTTATTTGTAGCCCAAGGTATGAAGGTTTTTATATTTCTTTCCTTCTTTGTCACTACAAAATCCTTGTTGTCATGGAAAGCATGTTAAAAATAGTGATAGAGTAATGGATACAACTTGTAACAAAGGGCATTTAGACCTTTTCTTCAAAGTTCAAGAATACTTTTGCATATGGGATCATGGTGTTTTATCCAAAGACTCACGAAAAGAAGATTTTTGGAAGCACATGAAGGTTGAGATTCTTCATAAAATCATCATTTTCATTCAAATGGACAAGTGAAAAAATGAGTACCCCATTGAGCCAAAATAAGGTATGGTTTGGATACTTTGATATAAGAACTAACATGGTTATGGAAGATCAGTGTTTGCAATTTCTGGAGAAACATATCATCAATAAGTTTCAAGTCATGATGAAAGTAAACATAGTTAGAATAAATTTTGAAGATTACGAGTCCAAGTTGCTATGGGATTAGTTATGAGAAAAGACAACTCTTTCACTTTTATCTACATAAAGGTTTTAGGTAGTAAACTTTAAACTCAAATGACGAGCCATGAAAGTTTTCCTTTTAATTTGGACAATGAATCAAATTTGATTAATGGTATGATTCATAAAGTGTTAAAGGATGGAGAAAGAAGTAATAATTTCTATGTTGATTGGTTTGGAGAAGTTGACATGGTTCTGGATGTAGGATGGTTGCATTTCATTAGTGAATTATTGCAAATTCATAATAGAAAATATGTGGTTCTTATATGTGTCTCTAATGGAATTCTAGCAGCTATTTCAAATGAGAAAACTTCTTACAAGAGACAAGTTTCTTGGGAAACAAATTTTTTGGTGGTGCATAAAAAACAAACTATTTCATATTTTGATGGAAGATTGCAACACACAGGTGTAAGTCATAAAGAGAAACAAAAATATAAACTTATGGAAAGGTCTTTCCATCATAGATGGCTTAAATATTCACATGGAAAGGTGAAAAATAATGTGTACAAGTGCATCAAGCTTCTTGATGGAAATTTTCTAGGTAGACCACATGATAAAGAAAGTAGTAAAGTCGTTGAAGTTGAGTTTTCTATAAGGATTCTGGTCATATGTGGAGGATTCATCATTCCTAATTTTGTGAAGACTCAAATTCTGGATGACTCATGGATTGAGATCAAGGTGTTCAATATTTTGAAACTAGTTAAGGCATATTTTCATGGAGTTTTCCTTTTGTATATTCCTACTTTTGAGGGAGGCATTAAATAAATTGTGCAATTAAAGTATGCACATGGTTCTTTAGAAAATTTTTATATAGGAGTGTTTGTTGTTGAATGTTACTATGGTTTTGATGCTTCTAATCGATTTCGGACATTCAAAACTATATCTTTTCAGTTTGAAAACCTTTTGCCAGGATTTGACAATACAAGGAGAAAAGTACATTATTTTTTGGCATTTTGGTCTAGTTTGTAAGCAGATATTTATGAGTTTATTATAGAACTTTGTGGTAATGATATTATATTGTAAGAGAATCCTTTGTTTCTATTTTCTATCAAAGATCAATTATAATCAAAATAAGACTTCTTGGGAGTATTTACTATAGAAACTTACCACATATATTGTTGTTTCTTTACTAGTTGTTCACCATGGAAATTCATATGTACATTTAAGAATGTCTTGGAAGGGTTTTGTGGATTTTTGAGTGGAGTTATTTTCAGATGAGAGGGTATTCTGATGATATACTTGTCAACATCTCTTTGGAGAGTGTTTTGGGTGATCAATTTATGTATGTGAAAGAACATATACGGTGCATAGTCTCCTACCAAAGCGAATTATTGCTCACAAGTTCAAATTTTGGGAAATGGTGGTGTAAATTTTGTTGTTATGTGCTTCTCTTTTCTGCCGCACTAAAAAATGTTTATTTTTATATATCAACTCATGGAGATGAGGACACCATCTTCCAAGTTGAGGTAATTGATGAATATTTTTAAAATTAATATTTTAGCAGTATAGAGATGAATGAAGAATTTTTTTCCAAATAATGTATTTTCTATTATGGAGGTTTCCATCATAGCTGATCATTCAAAAACCAAAATTTCTCCATTATCAAAAGCTTGAGGAGTCTCTGGAACAACTTTCTCAAAGATAGTGCATTACTAGCTAGAGACCCAAGGCATTTACAAGGTCAATATCCAGAGTTAGGAGGATTATGTGTTGCAATTACATGGTGGTTATTTTTTATCCTTGGCTATACTATTGCTACTATATATCAAATCTTGAAGTCCCATACAAAATTCTTCTAGAGATAAACTTTAGAACAATCAGTGTTATTTCCTATAAGCACTATCTCCATAACTCCAAGATGGAAAGGTTTTTGGAAAAGTTTGAAAAGAGGAAGTTGTTGATTGAAGAAAATGCAAAGCATGCTACAAGCCCACGGGTAATGTGGAACATGTGGTCACAAATGAAATATTATTGTCAAATTACTTCATATAGAATGCACACTTTCCAAGGAATTTTTAGGATGGCAAGAAGGAAGATGCAACATTTCACAGGTAGAAGGTCAATGATAGAAGCACAATTTATCATCACAAATCATCTTGGCATGAGGATCTTGGAAGCATATGTTTTTAATTTCTTGAGGACAAGCAATTTGGGGAGGGAGGATTTGTCATGCCCCCTTTTGTTAAAAATTGGTTTTTGGTCAATAGTAGCCCATTTTATTCTTCTATGGATTAATCATAAAAGATTAAGGGGAACAATTAATTTAATATTTATGAATGTCAAAATATTGTCAATATCAAAAGAACATTCAAATATTAAATTAAATATTTGGAAACACTTAGGGGGGAGTTGGATTATATGTCATAAGGGGAAATTTGAAATATTTCTAATTATGACATTCCCGCCAAGAGTGGAGTGGGAAATTGAAATATTTCTAATTTATGATTTTCCCACCAAGCACAAAATTGGAAAGCAAGAGTGGATTGGAAAATTAAAATGCTTCTAATAATGATTTTCCCACCAAGTGCAGATTTGGAAAGTAAGAGCAAAGTAGCAATTTGTAATATTTATAATTAATGATTTTTCCACGAAATTGGCCAAGGACATGATAAATACAAAGAATGTTTGGGAAAATGGGGTATTCATGCCATTTCTACTTTTCATTTCTCATTGTATGAACTTTGCATTCTAAAAAATTCTTCAGTAGATGGAAACTCATTGGATATTGGAGGATTGTAGTAAAAAACCCATGAGTTTTAGGTGGATAGTGGGCGAAATCCCATTGTTCACAAAGAGAAATTCCATCTAGAGGTTTATTCAAGCTTTAAGATTTCAGTAGTTTCAACAATGTCTATTGTGTGTGTTCATGGATTCATTAGTATTGTTGAAGTAATTCTATATGTGCTTTGAGGGGTTTTCTATTGTTATTAATCTTGTATCAGATCATAGTCTAGGTATTTTCCATTTGGAAGTCAAACAATATCTGTTTGTGGTGTTACAGTGACATTGGTGGTATTTGGATATAAAAGGTTTTTGTGGGTTTTTTTTATGAACTGGAGTATGAATATATTAATTTTGTTGTAATAGATCAATCTCAACCATGATTAAAATCCTTTTCAATGATGTCCTATAAAGTTCTTTTTTAATTTGGCTCTTTCTATGCAAGAGTAACTAACTAGTCTGGGTGTTTTCAGTGGTCTTTTGTAATATTTGTGAATTTATTTTCCTAATCTTACAGTAATATTATATTTTGGGTTGAGGATGTTGCATAAATATCATTTGATTTGATATTTGTGCATCTACTCTAAAAATTCTAGAGAAGATATTCTTGAAATGTAATGTATTCCATTTCTTGATATTAATTTTGATGAACTTAAGCTTATAATGGAGTCAAAACAAGCTTCATCCATGAATAAAGGGAATCATTTTCCACCAAAATATTAGGGAGGGAAAAATAACAGGGTCTCTAAACCACATAGCATTGAATTTAAAAGTGGGTTTAGCAGGGGCTACATCTTAAAAAAAATCATAAAGATATTATAAAATGGTTTGAAAAAATTTCTATAAGAACTAAAGAGGATGGAAACCTATTTGATTGAGGGTCAAAGATTATAAAGGAGAAAATGATCCAATATTTCTACTATTTTATGGAAGTCATTGAAGTATTCTATAACTTTTTGTGGGGTAATGATGCCTCATGTTTTCTTTGAGGAATATGAAATAGCATTAAAGTATGTTCTAATTATGATTCTCTTTCTCTCAAAACTTTATGCAACAAATAACTTTATCCCAGAGAAGTTCTCTACAATCGTAAATATTGAAAAGCCAAAAGGATTGCAAAGAAGAGATGTTTTAAACTAGTACCAACATCTAATGAGAGCTAAAATAAAAAAAATGTTATTGAGGACAGTTGCATACTCTCCTTGATCTTTAAGTTATTTAAATTGTTGGTATGATACATGCATAAATTTCATCTTGGGTTATTGACGATTTTTGGTTTTTAAATCTTTTGACTTTTGGAGAAAGAATGAGAGAATCTACTCTTTACAATTGGGATAATGGTAATATTTTTAAAGGATTATCCTCATCACATTTTTTCATCACTTCTTCTATCCTTCCATGGTCTTATAGCCTACTTTAAGGAGAATGCCATTAACTATATCTTGTATTTTTTCTATTAGTTTTGTTTTGTCATTAGTTGTTTCTTGGTTCTTCTTGAGCATCAACTTGCAACTTAGAATGATAATCAATAGTTTGTAGAGAAATATTTTTTTGGGGGTTTTGAATTTTGATTAAAGCAAAGGGTGGGAATGACTATAATATTTTATCGAGGGATATGCTAGGGGATCACATGCTGGTGACTTTTTTAAGGTATTCTTTGAGAAGGGTCCCTAGAAAAATGTTATTCTCTTTGATGAGTAATTGGGGATTTTACTTCCTATGGAGAATATTGCATCTATTGAGCAAGGGCTTGAGGTGGAGACTAGGTAGTGTCCTTCAAAATTGTTGAGGAAGACTTGGTAACAATTTGGCTTCCTTACTAAGATATTAAATCTTCTAACCCAACCTTCTTGAAAATCCTAACACCATCTCATCATTCTAATGATTGATTATTTTTTGGAATAATGGCATTCATGTATAGAATTTTAATCCTGAGAGGATTCATGACCATTTCCTTGGTTATTGAGCTACGCAAGCGTGCATCCAGGCTTAACCTTCCAACTTTGTGTTTTAGTTTGCTTTGTTTTGATGAGCTTGAAATCTTTATTTTGATGGTTCAGATGTTGAGTATCTGAGAACCAATGGGCTCTCTAGAATCAAGAGATTTCACTTTTGATTTTTTGGACATTTTGGGTGTACCTCATTTTGTGTGATCACAAAATTCATCTATCTTCATGTTTGGCATAGCTTAAATAATCAATATCCCATAATTGTGATAGTATCATATGATTAGAATGAATAGTGGATATTTTTTTTTAGGCAAAAGTAGATGAGCCACTATAATATTTTATATATAAAAATTGATTAAAAAATAGCTCAATCAGGAAAGAATCAAGAAGAAAACCTGACATCGTCGCTATAATACATACAAATTTTTGAGTAATTACAAATTCAAACGATGATGCCTACACATCATGAATACATTATGGAGAATAAGCTACCTCCCCTTTCTACGAAACCTATTTACACAGACCCATGAGAAAATGGATTATCAATAGATAATCGAGATATCAAAAATTTCAAAAAACCCCCCCAAAAAAACTCCACTTTTCACTCCTCCATGACATCACCATCTCGAGAGCCCTTGCATGTCATGGGATCAACCTCTGTCCTATTTTCAAGCCGCTCATGAATAAAAACACCCTGATCTCAAGAAGAACAACAATGCTCATTAGCCATAGCCCAAGCACAAACACATTTAGAAGACACCGCTGAGCCCCAACCAACACACTCATCCACTGGGTTTTTAGGAGACCAACTCGAGCCCGCTTGATTAGAACCATAAAAAGACTTCAGTTGAGAGGAAGTCGAAGACTACCAAACATTCCACTCAACCTCCTTTGCAATTGGACAAATTGATGACGACGAATGCAAACCCTGCACTTGAGGGGTTACTTGAAATCCAATAACGCATACCCCATTTTTCTCACTCTATCCTCCAGCTGAAATCCAAGAACATGAGCAGTTACCTAAAGCACAACTTTCATATGGGAAGGGCTTCATTTTTCCACCGCTTTCTTCAGGGCTTCAAATGTGACCAGAGCTTCATGTTTTTGGAGCAGCTGAGCATGAGAAAACAAGCCCCCCTCCAAAGCCAATCCACTCCAAAGATCATAAGATTTCATAGCCACGATAAGTTTATTATCAACAATTAATTGTGGCCAAATTACCTTGCAAGCCAAAGATTGTAGGAGCTGAGGAGATTGCATAATATCCATGGCGTTGGAGAGGAAAATGGAAACCATATTCGAAGGATACATGAAATGTATAACAAAAGACACCAGGAGTTCTTCCCCAATAACCTTCCCGATAGCCCACTGAATTGAGGGAGAATGTATGATAAACATCATATCTAGGACCGAATCCTCCACTAAAACTAGAAGCACATTTTCATCAGGATTTGGTGGTATCCAAATGAGATAATTCTTCGGTAGAATCACCCTATGCTACTTGTGATAGGATTCACAAAAAATAGAGACATCTATCATCTTTGACATTTTCTCAACTTGAGAATGAAATGCAAGCAATATCTTGATATATAAGCTAAAATTGTACTCTTAATGACTGATAATTATGAGCAGATATGAGAAAATCCCACTCTGAATGTGCCCATAATGAAGAGGCAATAAGCATTTGCGCTCACACCTGGGAAGCCATGTGAATAGTGCTTATCAAATGTACTGTAGATTGCTAGCAGTGTGTACTTTCAATCCCACACATTAGTGACAGAATATTTCGCACATGATAATGACGTTGGCCAAAAACCAGAACCTTGTGTCTCAAAATACATATGGCAAATGCAATCATTTCCAAATCATGTTCAATTTAATGATTTAAATGATGATAGACGTCCTTGTCTACTTCAATTAATCTTTTAAGTTCTCCATATTCATCAATCATGGATGATAGATTTAATGATGTAAAATCCAACCCATCACACCCCAAGTTAGATAGATAATCTGCAACCTGATTACCTTCCCGCAACATGTATGAAATAAATACATCCTAACATTCATCTAAAAGCCTCCAAACTTGGGTTAAAATATATTTTAATTTCCATGAGTATGATTTTCTATGGATACATGCATTTGTAATGACTGAGGAATCACCTTTGATATGCAGCGATCGATAATTGCCCTATTTAGCTAGAATGAGTCTTGCAAGCAGAGCTTGAGCTTCCGCCAAATTATTAGTGCCAGCAGCCAAAGGGGATGTGGTAATTGCAACTACTTTTCCTTGAATATCTTGAATGCACGCCCCCAAACCTGATATTCCTAGGTTTCCTCTAGAAGCGCCATCAAAATTAAGCTTCATGAATCCCTCAGAAGGTGGTCTCTAATGCACATCCGACCTAGATACTGGTATAGATGAAGTCATGTTACTCTACCAACCATTTGGAATGACTAGCTGCCTCCAGTCCTTAATCACTTTAGAATCCCATGCAGTAACAATAGGATTGTATTTGCATCTTCTTAGACTCACATTAGTCACTTCTGAGATAGATCTTTCAATACCCTCCAAAAATTTGTCAATATGAGATGACTCTTTCCTGAAAATATGCTTGTTTCTTTCCCACCAAATGGCCCAAATAACTAATGTTGGGGCACATTTCCAAATATTTACAAACAATGAATTTGGATAAAGAATTGGCCATGACTGAAAGAGATCCCGAATATTATCTTGAAGTGGTGTACTATAATTTAACTTTTTTAATATGAAGATCTAGTATTGTTTAGCAAATGAGCAGTTTAAAAGTAGATGATCCATAGTTTCTTCACATGCATTACAAAATAAACAATTAAATGAAGGGGCAATGTGCAACCTGCTCAGCTTGTCACTCATCAAAATCCTATGTTTTATTGCAAGCCATGCAAAACAACCTGCCTTTGGAAGCACAACATGGTTCCAACAAAAAGAGAATGCTCTACATGGTACTTTATCCGACCCAATTTGCTGCAATATTTTATAGCCCTCTTTAGCTGGAGCCCAAAGGAGCTTATCTACAGAACCCAAAATAAATACTTGTTGAGAAGCCAATATTTCTTTAAATTGAACTTTATCCTGGTTTGACAATGGTAACTCATCCGGATCTTTCCATGTGACTTTGCCTAAAATAATGCAGATATCTGCTACATATTGGATGAGCTGTGTGCCCCAATGGGTCTCTAAGATATCTATGTTGTCTTGAGAAATTGTACTTTGAGATAAGGGAGGATTACCATTGCATGAATCTCTCCAGAAATTTACCATATTACCATTATTAATTTCCCAAGTAACATATTTGAGAATAATATTTCGTAAGGACATCATAAAATCCCATATTACTGAACCTTTAGGAGGATCCAAAATAGATAAAACTCTTGATGGATCATTATTGTCCAAATATTTCTTCTGCATAATCCTGCACCATGTGGACTGAGGTTTAGTATACATATGCCATATTAATTTGCCAACAAATGCTTCATTTCTCTTTGTTAAATCATGAACCCCTGCTCCTCCTACTGCCAGAATGTGTGCCATGTCTTGAAGAGATATAAGAGGAATTTTCTTCGCTTCCTTCATGTTACCTGTCTAAAGGAATCCTCTAATCAGCTTTTGAATTTGATGTAGAATTTTGGGAGGAGCTTTTAGGACTGCAAGGTAATAATTTGGTATTGCTACAAGTACTGATTTAATGAGAAGAATTCTGCCTGCCAGGGATAACCATTTGGCTTTCCAAGCCACTATTCTACTTTGAATGAGTTGTAACACTGAAGACCAATAGCTAGATTTATTTGATCCCATGAAGAATGGAATTCCCAAATATACAGATGGCAGGAAATCCACTGAAAATCCTAGAATCTGAACTATTTTATCAGATATCACTTTATTCATATGAATAGAGGATATTTTGAACAATAGTTATTATGACTTGAACTCAACCTTTTATTAAAAATTTGGATGATTTTCACACTTGCTAGTTATTGTCAAAATTTGGGGGTTTGTGTACATTTGGGGCCTTGTGAGCCATCCTTTTGTCCTAGCGAGATGTTTGACAACTTATGTTGGAATCTATTCTCTTGAGAAATTGGCCAATCGAGCAATTTGATATGTTTACCTTGTAGGTGTGATCGCTCAATTTTATGCCTTGAGTATTTTAGGGGTTGAGTTATTGTCTTATTATTGCCTTGGTTTTATGGCCTTTGTTGATGCTTGATTTGAGATCACATCTTTATTCTCTAATGTTGGTGTCGAGACTGCATCATGAGCACAATTGAATTGTGCCTTGTCAAGATCTTTGAGATACCTGTGCTCTTGGTTTGAGACCAATCAAGCTTGCCTTGCTTCATTTTGGGTATGAATTTGACAACCTTTACTTGTATATTACTTGTATTGAAATTATGGTTTGGTTCGTAATTGCTGAAACAAGATGACCTTAGGTGGTTGGGTAGTTGATCTCCATGAAGGGTTGGGAAACATAGGGGTCGCTAGGGTAATGTATGGAAATTTGTAAGCAAGTGAAAACTAAACAAATAAATTGAGTAAACACATTAACAAGAATTAATATTCAACTACCTAGTCATCCGAGGGTGTTGATCAAAGGTAAGTCAGTGTTTGGTTGTCTAAGGATGTTGATCAAATAAAAAATGCATGGTTGTTTGAGGATGTTGATTGAAGGCACAATATTTGGCTATTTGTGGATGTTGATCAAAGATACATATTGAGTCTGGTTGTTTGCGGATGTTGATTGAAGGTTCAATGTGTTGGTAAACAAATTATTCTTTTTGGATTTAACTCTTTATTTGCCCAAAATATTCTTAAGAAACAATGTGAATATGAATAGTTGGAAAGTTGTTAATTGTTCAACTAACTTTCCTCTGAATTTTAACAGGTACAACTCCCTTATGTAAAGATATGCAATGAATTTTGTTTGTTCTAAAATCCTAATGGGGTATGTTCTTGACCAGAGAATAGCAGAGGTAACCAAATTAGCCCTCGATGAGAAACTAATCCAGGCAATGAATTTGATTCTAAAATCTAACCAACTTCATGATTTCATAGTGCTTATGAATTCACACCAGCGGGAATGCAACAATGAATTCTAGTTGAATTAATGAAATGCAGTAAAACAACATAGAAGAAACTAATCTAAAACAAGACATATGAGTATTCTCCCACTTTCCAAGTAATTCTTCGATTACTGTTGATTAGTTGCACTAAAGAGAAGAAACATAACTCCGTCTATTTTCCAATTTCAATCCAACTTAAGGAAAACAAGCATTTAAACTTACAAATGCATGGAACAGTAAATAAATAGCACAAAACACATTCCAGATTGACTCCGCAACAAGATGTATTTCACACCAAAAATTAGCCGACCTTTTCAATGATTTTCAAAGTTTTACATATAGGCTTCAAGAATTAAGCCGTTACAAAATCAACCGAATCGATTCATATTCTAAAAAGTTGGTAAATGACAAGTGGCCATTTACTGATCATACAATGTATATCAAAAAGAAGGGGGGGAAATTTATTTGCTCTTCACTAGCTTCTTCGCCTTCTCCAAATTGGCCTTATGAGCTTTGGTAGCCGCAAGAATCAGAATCATCCTTTCAGAATCTGGAATGTACACATTTTTCAATCTTATGAGCCAACGTGTATGATCTTTCTCTATGCATTTTGCAGCATCCTTTCGGGGTTGTGTATTCTCCATGGCCTTGTATATACATCCACTGAGTTGTTGAAGATCAGGTATTTTGTCAAGGTGAGACCCAGATAACTCTGCAAGCTGGTCCAAGTAGTCAGAGAATGACTTTTGTATATTGGTTATACCAATTGGGCTCTTTCCATCTCCTCTAGCTTGAGACTCGAAGTGAAGACTTGTCAAATATACAAAGATTTTACTTTTCTCTTTGGTGACTTCCTCTTCGGTCGCCTTCAATCCCACCTCTACCTTGATTATCATCTCCATTTTGAACTCAACCCCTTGGAGCCATTTGATCAGAGGTTCATCCCATTTCTGCAATATGTTGGCCTTGATTGCATCTTTAGTCTTCATTGCGACCAGCCGATGTAGTAGCACCAGACACTCTTCACATCTCAACCTCTCTGCTGTGAGTGTCTGCATGTGTCCCTTGAGAGAATCTTTCTCTACCTCTAACTGTAAAAAGACACTCTCAGCTACTCAATGGATACCAGACCTTCAAACTTAAGTTGTTCAATCCACCTCCTGCCAATGTGCCCAAAATGTCTATCTTCTTGCAATTTGGCAAGTATTGCTTGGTTCTCGACTACAATAGGATCAAATGTTGTTAGGGAACTGGGTAGGCTTGCCATAGGAGAGACTAACTGCGTAATGAAGTTAGTTATTTCTTTAATCTCCACTTTGAGTCGAGTCTTGGTGACTTTGAGTTCTTCAAGCTCTTCCTTGATCAAGATGTTACTAGACTTCCACAAGTCTAAGGACTGGAGTGCAAAGTTTGAGGTAGTAAGGTCTTCAATTTTGCTATCCTTCAGCGGCTTGGCTATTTCCATTGTCAGGTTCCCTATGTCTGGATCTCGACCAAGAGTGGTTAGAGTCCTAGTCTTCTTAGCCTTGCTTACGGATGAACCTGACTGCATTTCTTGTGAGAACATCTCACCACTAGGAGCACCTTGCTCAACCCTTTTTCTTTTCCACTCTAGAGTACTCTCGAGTCATGATTCTACACTTGTAACCTTTGTTGCAAAAATCAAATCTCCCATAAATAATTTCCTGATAATAGGAGGGGAATATTTAGGCTTGGAAGTGAAAGGATTAACCTATGGAGAAGAAATGCTCTTTTCCTTTTGAGGAGACCCCAAATGCTCATCTGTCTCATCAGTTTACGAACTACTAATGTCATCACCAACCTCAAAAATGGTAGGAGCCTCTTGATTAGGAGTGTCACCTTGTATCTCAACAGTTCCTCCTTGTGCTTTTTGCTCTGGTTTTGTGGCCCCAACAGTTTCTTCCGCTGGCTTGTCGGATTTCTCCACTTCAGCTTCTTCATTCAAACTGATGACTGGAGATGAACCTACTCCGCAAGTCTTTTAAAGTGGGATTTCTTTTTTTAGGTGGTTCATCATCTCCACCTACTGGTTGAGATGGTCCTTTGGCTACAAATCACATTGGCAAAGAAGAGGATGCAGGAGCACTCACCGGCTCGACTATAGGAGCTTGTTGAGGAGTCAACTTCCCAGATCTCTTTCTCCTTCCCATCATCCACTGAACCCACTTATCGGTTCTCTTAATGACTTTAGCCGTTAAGGTCTACAAATCTTCTATAGCTTGACCTTGAACTGGTTTAGAGCTCACAGGATAGGGCTTGATCTGATCTCGATATGTGTCGGTATACATATCTTCTCCATCATCAACAATGCCCTCAACATTAATGTTGACATTGAACAACTTGATTTGTTCAATGGTCAACCTGAAGTAAAATCTTTCTTGACTCTCTAACTCATCCTTGCAATTCGCCCAATAATCCTTGAGCTCGGGGATGTGCCTGACCATAGTGCCAATCTATAGATGATTTTTGGCATAAATTATTGGATCAAATTGAGGCCTCAATACTTCATACACTTCTGGTTTATATCTTCTCTCGAATGCCTTCATCACATTCTTAGCATTTGATCTTGACGCGCAACTATAAGCTCCAATGGTAACAGGGAATTCATAGCCTTTCTTCTTAATTCCCGCACTGATCAGGTTCACTTGTAACATCTCTATGAGAACGATCATATCATTGGGGCACCTTGGAAACTTCATGGGAAAATCATCAAAACCTGAAAGACAAAGGTATGATAAACTAGCAAATTGAATGAAGAAGCTCCCAAATTGGGTGATGAATTCCATGGCCTCTGGTGAGAACCTCCACTTTGGGCATCCTTGTAATTCTCTGCACAACATCATTGTAAATGATTCATTAACTTTAATGAACTCAGCATAGCTATTTTGTAACTTCAAATGAGGGAAGAAAGCGTAAATTTTGACATCATCTTCATATTCAGCTAGCCTAGGGAGTCTTGGCCATACTTGCAATGTAGCTAAAACATAGATCAAACATGAAGACATAAAATTTGTTCTGGTACTTGGCAAGACTCAAGGCATTGGACAGATTTTCACTTATCTATTGAGCCCAGTCTATATAATGATGCTCGATACATATTACCTAGACCAAGAAGTAGTGTTCTATGAAATTCAATGCGTCACTTTCACCTTTTATCCTGTGAAGGAGGACCAGGATGTCGATGATCTTGGCCTTCAAATCTGTCGCAAAAAGTGTCTTTGGCACTTTTCCCTTTATGCTTTTGGCCTTCCGAAACCACGAGTTCATGATCTCTTTCCTCCACCTCATCTTCTTCTCATTATATTTTGAAATTGCGATTGAGAAGTTCATATTTGGAAATTTTGCTCGCTCTCGGATACGAAGACTATTTTGCACAGACTCTCTGTCAATGGAGATGAGTACTATGTCATTCGACAACAAAATCTATTTTGTATCTGGGTTGAATCTGGTTATACATTCCCGGATTAGTTCAAGAGCTTGCACTGCAACATGAAATCCAACAACTTCGACCAAACTGCTAACTTTGAGCTTCTGTGTCATGGCGTGGAGATTTTCTTCGTTCAATCTTCTGTGTAGATTATTGAGATCATAGAATCTAAGGGATGTATCTATCAAATTATGCCATTTAGATGTAATCCCATTCAACCCATCGAAACCCATGAATCTAGTGGCCATAGCTTTTGATTATCTCCTTTGATTTATTGCTAAGAAGCTTTGGAGGATACCGTAAGATGATATGTGAAATCGTGGGAAATCAAAGGTGTATGAAAAAGATGTGAACAAATGGTAATTTTCTCTTGATAGTTTGAGTCTTTTATAAACAGCTTGCTTCCTTACCGTTACTTTCCATATCTCGCGCCACATGAGTGAGAGATTTTCAAAAATATCCGTTAAAGTTCTAACGTTAAGATTTGAATTAAATGCATCTTATTAATGGCCTTAAGAAATCACTTTTACCCGTTTGGAGTAGATGTAACGGTAACTTAATTGACGCAGCGGATTTTTACTTTTCCGCTTCTCTTGATTCAATGCCTTTGTTAGAAAACTGACTTCGAATGTAGAAATCCGACTGTGGAGAAGCTGGGGAGTGATTTTTGAAAAATATACAACTGACCTATTTCTTTAGCAATTTCTTTTAGATATCAAAGCAAGCTATCTTCATCATAACAGATCATTCAATCCCTGTGATTTCTTGTGCTTATTTCTTCACAAGTTGTTGCTTCTTGGAAACCGACCTTCTTAGGTGATTTTTTGATAAGGGAGAAGCTAAAAACCAATTCTCCGAAAAAGGTCTCTTACTCACTTTCTCATATTCTAAGACTGTTTTATCCATTGTAGGGGCTCAATCTCATTTCCTCAAAATCTAGATGCTTGGCTTTCGGGAATCTCTAATACACTTTCCACTATCCTTCAAAAAACAACTTCTATAGGAAAAACTCCGCAAGCGGGGAAGTTCATTGCAGCTTCTCTGCCAAGCTACTTTTCTGGACTCAACTCGCTCTTAACCTAAGAATCTCAATCTCTAGGCCTTGTCTTTGTGCTTGATGATTCCCGTGTTCTCTTCCTACGAAAAATTACCTTCATGGGTCAGAACCCACCAAGGAGAAGGTGATTTTTGATTTTTTGACAAAGGGGAAAAAAGTTATTTTAGAGCTTCACATCCATAAGAATACCATCGATCAGAACTAAAAGAAATAGAGTCTTTATTGAATTAGGAACTATAACTTACCCTTTCCTAGGATGAAATTAAAAACCAACACAACTTAAAAGTAGGAAGAAGCATGAGGGGATTATTTGATAAAGACCACCTATCCTAGGAGGATTCTAGACTTAGACTCCAATTTATTATCTCAAAAATCATGACTCAATCTAACACAAGGTATTCAATTTTGTTTTAAAGTGTGAAGAAAAAAGGTGGGGCAACACAATGCTACATGATCCACCATGTGCCATGTAGTTACACTCCATTCTTGAGTCCCTATACCAAAGCATTGTTATAAGTGAGTAGTGACTATATGGACTTGTATTTTTAAATCTGTATTTGAGTGATTGCATTGGGATTATTATTTTGTACCATCCCCTAATTACTACATTTGATTGGTGTGTGTTAGCCATTCTCTATGTGTGTACTTCATGTGTTTGGGCCATGTGACCATCTCCTCAAGCATGGTGGAGAGGTCTTGAGGGTAGCACATGGTTGGGTGGAATTATATGTCACTCTAGAGACTGGTGTATAGGTGGCGGACTACTTCCAGTGACATAATTTTGAGCATAATGTGCTCTCTTCTTTCCTTTGTACTTACTTTTACTAATTTTGCATTATACTTCTATGCATAGTAGATTAGTTTCATTTATGTTGATCTTATGATTATATCGAGTGATTATGGCCTCAACCATGGGTATCTGGTACCCCCTAGTGTGGAGTTAGTTGTATTTTTCCATATGTTGGAGTTGACATAGGAATCTAATTTTATTTCCTTAGTTTTTAGAGAAAATTATAGATCGACGTCTACACATACCTTAGACATTTTCCTTGATCATCGTTTTTGCCTTCAAAATGGTGCTTTCAACTCACTAGTCAGAGACTTTTTGTCTTAGATTTTTACCAGTCATGGATCAACATTTGCGTATGTAAATTGGTGTATGTGCAAATCAGCATCTCTTCATGCATCAATGTCTCCGCCCAGTTTCTTGCATTATTATATCCCTGTAATTTCTTCTGGTTGTTATTGATTCAGGCCTATTGTATGATGGTTCTTTATTGGTTCCTTGTTTGTTAGAAGACAATGAACATGTATATTTAATCATCTTTGAAATAATTCTTTTGGGCTTAAAATGAATCTTGCTTTATGATGGATTTTGAGGATAGCTTAGCCTTCTTTATATTTGGCCGTGGGTTATTACTAGCTTATCCTTTTGTGATATGTTGGACGTTGTCTGATCCCTTGTTGGGCAGTCTTGTGAATGTGTGTATTCTGTTCCGAGTGTGTTTTTAGGTTGTTATGGAACCTTTCAGAGTATGAATAAGAATTTTTCTTGTACACAATTGTTTGTTGATATTTGTTGTGTTATCTATTACTTGTGCAATACAAGTTATGTTTATGCACTTTTGTAGTTAATGATTATGTAATTGTGAAAAAATTGTTTCGTGCATATTGTCCCTGTGTTTTGAGGGTTCCTGTGCGGGGCATTACAATTAGAAGTCATAGAAAAATGATTTATGGAAGGACTTATAATTAAATCTTCCCATTTTGGTATACAAACATAAAACTACATCCATTTTGTCTTATGAGATAATTTGAATAAATCTAGACACTGAAACAAATATACAATAGCCTAGGATATTTACAATATTAAATCCTTAAATTTTCTTATAGCTTTACCAGGTCTAAACCTTGCTACTAGATTATTTTAGTAGGTAAAGGAAAATCAATTTGCAACTCCACTTTGCATAAAAAGCAAGGGAAAAAAATGCAAGTTGTATATTTCTTAAGTAATACCAAATTCCAAAATAATCATAATAGGTCATAAAGTTAAAAACTAGCAATATAAAATTCTACCAACATATAATATACTTAAACAAGAAGTCCTCTAAGGAAAGTTTAGTTGGCCATGATCTACAAAAACTGTTACTTGAGATACATAGGCATTTGTAAACCCTATATGATTAGATTGACACAAAAATAAATTCAATATGAAATTAAATCTTCTAAATGAAACATGTCCATATAGTCATAAAAGATATTAACAAAGATATTTATAGTTAAAAATTTACGTCTTGACTTTGCAAAAAAATAATTATTTAGATGGTTCATTTATTCCTAAATAATAAATAATATTTAATTGACAATTCTCATTATAATAATATGTAAAAGATAATAATAACAACCACATTATTATTTAAAATAAAGTTAAAAATCATAAATTAAATAAAAATATATTAAAATTTAATTTTTTCCTAATAAAATTATGTGTTCAATATTATTAATTATTATTATTTTTAATTAATACTATGAATAAACTATTTATTTTATTGGTGATAATCACTTTTGACTAGAGCTTTGAACTAGTGGGGTCACAATGGGGGGACCTATCCCTAAGAACAAACTAAGGCATTAACATCTCCTCCTCCTTTAATCACCATGGGAAAACCCTCCTTCCCACCAAATACAATCTCTAGCACAACCACCAATGTCATCCCCACCAACAACTACCTACACGACCACCAAGGTGGGCTTGAATCAACATTAACACTTGTATTTGGGCCAAATGGGGATATAAACCTTGGTTGCACCATTAACAATGCGACCAAGTTACCACTACACCACAAGGTGATCCTTTATGAATAAACTAATTTAAATATTAAAAAAAATAATTATTTAATAATCAAATTAAAAAAATTTAGTTTCCAAATCATATGATCCATTTTCTCAAATGTCTAAATATAAAACATTCAAATCATTAATAAATGTTATAGAAAAATCTATTTTTTTTCTTCTAATTACATAGATGAAAGACGTACTAGACATACTTATGTTACAGATTCATTCACATGCTTTTTTTTAGCATTCTTAATTCCTATTTTTCTAATAAAGGATCTGTAAAAGATTAATAAAGAAGAAAAACACTCACCAATACTCCTCATGTTTTAAAAATGAAAATACAGATCAAAATAATAAAGGTCATAGTAGATTTATAATTTAGAAAACTATTTATTCACCTTCAAATTATTTTTCAAAAGTAGAAACAAAACAACATTCCATTTGATTCCTTTTAAAAAAAAGTTTTAAGAGCGGGCTTTTAGAGGCCACTAAAATATTTATTTATTAATAATAAAAAGTTTTACATCAGTCTTGGTTCAAGGGAACATACCGACATGAAATAACTAGGAAGAAAACTTGCGATTGTTGCTCATATAAGAAACCTAAAAACCAAACATGATTACAATAGAACAATACATTTTCAAACTCAAGTACATACACTAGGAAGAAGTCCACCACGAGATAGAGAAAAGATAATCTAGATCATAAGTAAGCTCATCCAAAGCAGGAGAAACAAATTTAACGATAAGAGTAGGAGCATCAACTAGATGAGTGTTACCATAACTGATAGTAATGTTGAAGATTGATTATCTGATGGTGATGATGATGAAGATCAACCAATAATAGAGGAATACATGATAGTAGAAAGGTTAGATCATTTATTATCTTGTCATTGATTTCAAGAAATTGATTTCTAGTTTATATTGTGTTGTCATATCATTCGGTAATGATATAAGTTGAATGAGTTAAGAAGAACAAGAAATGAGATGTTGTGAAGTTGAAGAACATAAATGGGCAACTGATATAGATCAAACAATGATTGGATTATATTGATATAATTGTTTTCTACCTAACATATTATTATGTTAAGTTGGTAAGAAAAAGAGTTTTGGGTACCGAGTAGGAAATGTTACTCGGCAAAGGGAAAAGGTAAAAGGAAGTAATTTGGTAAAGGAAAAGGAATCGAAGGCACCGATTAGTAAAGAAAGGTTTAGGCACCGAGTGAAGTTAACCAAAATATAAATGAAGGAAACCAAGAAAGGAACAAATATTAAATAAGGATTGAATCGACATTTAATGATTAGCTGTGATGAGCTAGATGATCACGATGACAAGGAAAGTTGGTTACAAGAGATCTAAAAATAGGAAAATTCAATGTGAAGATCTACAACTTAGATCTAAACGGTTAAAGAAGAAGGAACAAGTTTCAAGAAAGTTCAAGTTCCTAGGTGAAAAGGAAATGTGTTACCGAGATCTAGATTCAAGGTATAATGAATTAGATGGTTAAGATTGACTAAAGGAAAACATAATAGAGGAGATTAAGAGGCAAAAATTATCTATATAAAGGATGGATTTGTATGAACAAATGGATGGAAAATTGAATAGTTGAAGAGTCACCGACTGATGTAGTGAAGAAGGAACAAATAGATCCCAAGTGGGAAAGAAGGATTTGATGAAGTGTTCAAGCTAGTGGAAAGTGAGGAATTGAAGTGAAGATTGAAGAGCGCACAAATGATCTGATTAAGAAAAGATAGTTGCAAATCCATAGGTCAAATTATTTAATGTTGCTTACTAGCATTTGCAATAGAGAAATCTCTTAACAAAGTGGACTTAATAGTCTTATTGTAAAATCCTTGAAAAAGGTAACATTCTAAAGAGTGTTTGAAGCCCTCTAACTAGGCCACTCCTAACAGGGTGAAGATCCTAACAAATCTGAGGTAAATCCCTTGACCGGGTCACACCTAATAGTGTGCATTGTAATTTTTAGTCAGATTGGCTCTTAACCAGACGTACTTAAGAAGAGTATTTTCTTAGTGTGTGACAAGTCCCACAATGGTTTTTCCTAAAGATGGGTTTCCATGTTAAATACTTGTGTTACATGTTGTGAATGGTGTATGCGAATGATTTACTAATTGTTATAGTTTATTTATTATTGTCGGTAAATAGTGAAGTGTGTTACACCGAGCTACTGCCGAGTTAATCAGAGAATTTTGTTTAGGTTTTTAGAATCAGGGATTACTGATTCACCCCCCTCTCTGTAATCCAACAATGAGATGTACTAGCCAAAGATGAAGAACCAACACAGTCTCTTTGCAAAAACCTTAAGAGACTCATCAATGCCATCATCCTTCACAACAAAACAAAGAGCAACCAACAGATCTTGAAGAGTAGATGTGGACATAAAATCATGAAGTAAGGAAAGATCCAACGTCTAATATATAATATGAGAAAAGGCGTAATAGAAAATTAATATGTACACAAGCTAGATTGATAAAGTTATAGAAAAATGCATCCAAATCACTGCCACTTCACAAAGTACCTGCAAAAAATTAGGCCCAAAGACCATGCAGAATGTAGTATGGAGACAACAATCAAAATTAATCCCTATAGAAGAAAGATAATCCATCACAAAATAATAGATATTACTAGCACCACACATCTAAATTGCCTTCCCAATAATGAGAGATTTCAAACACTTCACTACCAAACTTAATTTAAGATAGCATTGACCTATTGAATTAAAAATTTTCTTAAATTTTTAGAGTAATCATAGATCACCACAGGGATGTAGTGGAGTAAATGCTAATATGCATGAATATTTAAACTTCAACCTCCACACATTGTGAGATGTCACACAAATGACCAAATTGATAGGATTTGATCAATGTGGTGTCTTGTGAATAATGCCCAAAAATAAAAGACCAAGGATGTGTTGATATATTCGTAATACAAGAGGCATATGTAATTGGATATAAGAGATTAACAATGGTAGATGGTCCAAGAGAAGAAGATACAATTGAAGAAATGAATCAATGACAATACAAGTACACACATGGACAAAAGATCAAAATATACTCAGACTGATGCGCACTGAGCATTAGTCAATTATTGAAATTTGTATTAATCTTCACCAGATAGAACCAAGATTTCACATAATAATTAAGGTATTAGATTGAGACAAAATACCTTAAACCAACATTAGTTCCAGTAAATACAATGTTTTTTTTTTATCAATTCTAATAAATACAATGTTGAATTAAATCGACACTTCACAATACTGTGCAGACCAGGGTGATTTTTGGAAACTAAAATTGTGATTGGAAGATTAAGAACTTGCATCTCTAAAACTGTAATCCAACGACATGATCCATTTGAAGATCCACTGAAATATGGTCTCCCATATTGAACAAAAAAAGCATAAAAAATAGATTCAAATCATAAATATAACACCCAATATGGTGAAGACCGACAAACCTTATATAAGGAGTGAAGTTATGAGAAACATATATAAAACATTGACCATACCAAGGGGAGCACTTTTTTTGAAAATTATAAATTTTTATTAGTTTTGATTAAATTTAAACTATTGATATCTTTAATTAGGGGTTGATCAGATCTAGAAAACTGCAATATCAACACAAATCTAACCACAAAAAATATATGTTAATAATAGTTAGTATTCCCTAATATCAAAAGAGGAAATGAGATAACAGAATGCATAAACAATGAAATATTGAAATCAATTCAAAAATGCATATGCAAACCAAAATTTTCCTTTGTTGTTATCCTCCTTAATGCAACGTGGGCTCTCAGTCTGAAGCTCAATTGTGAAATATAAGAATTCAAAGCATGTATGTAGTTTTCACGAATGTGGTTACAAAATATGAGAGTTAACTCTATATTTAAAAGAATTTTGGGGTTTCAATCAGGATTCCATGATTGGGATGATCAATTGATTGTGATTGAAGAGTGAACTCAGTTGATTTACTTGTTAACAAAATTGATTAGGAAGTGAAGTGAATTGATTGGAGAGTTGATTGGATAGATTGGTTTTTTCAACAAAATAGATTGATCAGATGACTGATTAGATTAAATAGATGACTAAATAGATTGGATTAATGATTGGATAAATTGAATTGATAACTGAAATAGATTGATTAGTTAGAAAATGTGATTGAAGAGTTAGAAATGTGATTGATAGTAGATTGAAACTTAGTATTAGTTAGAACTAGAAGAATAAATACAATTAAATAAACAACTAATTTATTTATTTTCACACAAGGGAATGATAAATAAATAAATAAACTTATTTATTTATGAGAAGAATAATTAGTGAATTAAATAAAATAACATTTATTTAATTATAAATGAGAAATTGATGAATTAAAAGCAATTATTGCATAAATGTAATAATAACAAAGAGGGAATGTTTAATTAAATAATGTAATTATTAATTAATGTGTAGACATAAGGAATAATTAAATAATAATAATTATTTAATTACTTTATAGAAGAATAATTAAGGACTATTAATTAGTTGTTCAATAATTAAATAATTGATTAAATTACTTAATTACGAAATTAGGGAAAAATTATAACTTCAAATTTAGAATATAGTAGAAGTATGCAAATGAATTAAATAATAAAGATTATTTAATAATTTAAGAGGAATTTTAGAAAAATTATCGCGTACGGGTAACATGTCATTTTTTGGTGTCTACATTTTGCCCCTCTTTGATACAATGCATTTTTAGACATTGTTTCAAAGAATAATTTATAAAAATTATGCCCCAGTGTGAGCCTACAGGAATAAGGTGATGATGAGGTAATAGGTGCCCCCTCCAGAGTTTGTTTGCACAAGAAAGACATGAATGATCTTTTGATAGAAGATGATAAATGTTAGATAAAATGATGAAAATAAAGTTAACGCCACTTCCACGCCACAAGCTAAAAATCAAATGTCAATAAAAAACAAATCCCTAGATCTAGAAGTTAAAATTTAACAAAAAATTGAAAAATTGAAATAAAAACACCCAAACTGACTTTACTAAATCATTGGTAGTTTCAAAATAATGTCTTCGACAAAATGATTGTGATGTGCACATACCCACAAAAAGAAAAAGTTAAGCCTAAAAAATATAAATGAAAATAAGTAACCCTTGCTAAAAATTAGTGTGCTTTCCAAAAACACAAGAATTTTCAAAATATTCCTTAATTTGTGCCCTATGCACCCATTTTATCAAAGCAGACAAGTTTTCAAAGATCTACTTTATTGGCAATTATTGTTCATCAAAATTAAAACCACAAAGAATAGAAACCCTATAGAATTTCAAGACCTTTTCAGAAATGTAACTTTAAAAAAACACTTATTTGTGCCCATAAATGATTTTTTTATGAAATGTCATAAAAAAAATTATATATCGCACAAAAACAATATGAAAAATCTAAAATTTGGATAGTAGGCTCCTTTCAACTCCAACTAGGAGTAAAAATTCATAGAAAAATTCAAAATCGTTTGAAATATATGACCAAATTTTTGAAAATCCTTCAATTTGATCCAACCAGGGGCGCCAAATGTAGATGAGGGAAATATATGGTCTATCTTTTCAGATCTTTCCAACATCCAACAATAGATTACTTGAAAAACATACACATGCAAAATAAAATATCTAATCAAACCCACACATGAATGCAAATAGATTTATGATTCCATCACCCTCCTATTTGTCAAGGTCTTGTGAGTTCACGTCGGGTTCACCATTGTAATCATGAGTTCTTCAGATTTGGAAACCTGTAATATCAACACAAATATAACCATAAAAAGATCTGTTAATAGAAAATAATATTCCCTAATATCAAAACAGGAAATGAGATAACATAATGCATAAACAATCAAATATTAAAATCAATTCAAAAAAGACATGTAAACTGGATTTTCCCTCCTTTGTTGTTCTCCTTCTTGATGCAATGTGGGCTCACAGTTTCAAGCTCAATTGTGACAACATAAGAATTCAAATCATGTATGTGGTTTTCATGAATGTGGTTACAAAAAATATGATAATTAGCTCTTTATTTAAAAGAATTTTGGGGTTTTAATCAAGATTCCATGATTGGGGTGATTGATTGATTGTGATTGAAGAGTTGAACTCAAATTGATTGAAGAGTGAACTCAATTGATTGACTTGTTAACAGAATTGATTGGGAAATGAAGTGAATATATTGGAGAGTTGAGTGGACAAATTGATTTGTTAGCTAATGTAGTCAAGGTGGGTGGATCCAATTAAGGACTGACCGACCTTGTAGCCAAACCAATATGCAGTGGAAATACATAATACAAACAACAGATCTAATATGAAACATAATTCTCTATTCATCAAAATACCAATTACATGCAATATGTCAGGCTGTAAGGCCTTCTTGGTTATGGCCAGTTCAAAGAAAGTAACAGTCTAGAAGATCTCACAGGATCTAAATCTTTTCCCCAACATCAGCATCCAGCTAGTCCAGGTCTGCAATAGGCAGCACGCTGGTAGGCACCCAAGAAAGATCTAAACTTGTACTCAAACTTCCAAGAAATCTTCCTGCTCCTAAGTTCGCCGGCTACTAACCTTCCAACCAACAATTCAATGCCTAAACAACTACCCAAGCATCCTATAAATACTGATTCCCAGCCACAAGTCGGCTGATGAAACAATTAAATCCCTAAAATAAATAATAAATGCTAAAACATCTGTTAGCTCTCGAATAGCCTTACAAAATAATAAACTCTCAAAAAATGGCCCCAACGGTCGTCAGATCCACATAGAAGAATGCAACATGCCAGATCTAGGTCCCCACATGTGCAATAGTCAATCCATAACTCAAGGAGCATGACCCAAATTAAATGCACCAGTCGGCCAAGCTGATTCATCCAAATAATCCTATCGGTAAACAAGAACACTGAGCAATAGAGGAAATAATCGAGCGCTAGTCAACCAACCAAGCCAGGCATGACCGAGCAACATAGTAATTACTGAGCACCAGGAAACCGATGCCTTCAGTCATTGAGCATTCTTCAGAGACCGAGCACCCTGGTAACCACATAAACCGAGCAACCAGTCTCCCAAACAGAGCAAGAACTCTCCAAACCAAGATCAAAACTAACAATCTATGTTCAAAGACAAACATATTTTTGGTTGATACAGGATTGCCAAGAATCCTAGGATGCTCCTGCATCAAACACCCCAGGTTAGAAAGATTTTCTCATAAGGAAATCAGGAACGCCTCAAGGGAATTAGAACAGGTATACTAAATTTGTTCTTCACCCACATTTCTTCTTGTCCTTCATCCCAAGTAGTCTTCACTTCACTCACTATCTCAGGAAGAAAGTCCTTCTACTTTTCACTTTGCTTATCCCTTCGGTCGGCAATAGATAGCAACTGACTTCGACCACTACCAACCACCTCCATGCTTTGGTAAGGTTCATCCTTCTCAGACTTCTCAATCAACTCAGTATCATCTTCATCTCTCTATGTCATAAGTGTCACCATCTGCTGAACCATCTCTACCAGCAAAACCATCTATTTCTTAATCTCAACAAACTCTTCAGAGATATCATTCTCCTTCTCCTTCAAACTAGACTTAACAGGAATAGGTTCATCAACCTTCTGCTCCTGAGGTTTGTCACAAGGACAACACCTGATAACTCCACATCCCTTAACCCCTATCTCCTATAAAGGTATCAGCTTATGTCGGGCTCCTTCATGCCTAACCACATAGGTGTTAGCACGACCATCAAATAAAACATTTCTATCAAGCTACCAGGGTCTACCGAGAAACAGATGACAGACATCCATAGGCAATACATCACATAATATCTCATCATGGTAAGATCCAATTTGAAACTTAACTAAGCATTGTTCTTCAACTTTAACCTTAGAAACATCTTGTATCCAACTAATCTGATAAGGATTAGGATGCTTCCTTCTTTCCAAATTCAATTTACTAACCATTTCATCTGAAACAAAGTTTTTAAAACTGCCACCATCAACAAAGACATTACATACCTTATCCTTGCACTTACTTCTAGTTCTAAACAAATTCCTTCTTTGCACCAGTTCAGGAACACATGCAGCCAATCTTCTAGTGACAAGACATTCACCTTTCTTAGGAACATTCTCAATGTCTTCTTTAGCAACTAATGCAACTCTTTTCTTAGGACACTGCCAACTTCTATGACCAGCTTCACCACAGTTATAGCAAGTGCCAGTGAACTCATTCTTCCACCTTCCTCTCTGTCCAGTATTCTTAGTAACTTGACCACTGCCAGATCATACATTAGGCTTAGGATTCTCTGTCACACTACTCTCAACAATAGTCTCACCAGTTTTACCACCTCGGTTCCTACTGTTCTTCTTTCCTTCATACTTCCTATTCAACATCTCTTCAATCTTTAATGCCATCTGATAAACATCACCGATTGTTGTCATCCGCACAGTAAGTAACTCTTCCTAAATACTAGGTCTCAAACCATAGACATACGTAGCAACCTTTTCTTTATCAAATTCAGAATGACCAGTCCTAATCAGGATTCTATAAAACTCCTTGATATACTCCTGTACCGATTTGTTAGTCTGCTTCAAAGCTTGCATCTTTTTAAACATGTCCAATTCATAATCTACTGGAATGAATTGCTTCTTCAACTTTTCAACTATTCAGTTCTACTTAGTAATCTTCTCTTTTCCTCTTCTACCTCTTTCCAACTGAACTTCTATCCACTAGATATTTGCATGACCCTTCAACTTAGTCTTTGCAAATCTAACCCTATTAGGATCTTCTATTTCTTCATACTCAAAGTATTCATCAATCTCATTGATCCAATCAATCAATTCTTTAGGCCTAAGGCTTCCAACAAATGTAGAAACTTCAATCTTAGGTCTCTTCCCAATCTTAAACATAGCTTTCAAAATTTGAATCTCCTTAGAATCTCTAGCTTCTTCTGCAACTTCTTCAAAACTATCTTCCTCAGATTCATCATCACTATCCTCTTTCAAGGTAGGCTTCTTCTTTCTCAATTCCTCTTGTAGGTCTTGCACTTGTTTTTGCAAATCCCTAAAATCATCAAGACAAAATTCACCAGTAGTTTCTTCTTCTTTAGAGATCTCACGATTTCTCCTTGGAGGCATTTTCAAATCAAGATCTAGATACACAAGATCCACTCGGCTCCAACAGGAATAGACTTTTCTCAAATAGGAACAAACTTCGCTCTGATACCACCTAATGAAGTCAAGGTGGGTGGATCCAATTAAGGATTGACCGACCTTGTAGCCAAACCAATATGCAGTGGAAATACACAATACAAACAATAGATCACATATGAAACATAATTCTCTATTCATCAAAATACCAATTACATGCAATGTGCTAGGCTGTAAGGCCTTCCTAGTTACGGCCAATTCAAAGCAAGTAACAATCTAGAAGATCTCATAGGATCTGAATCTTTTCCCCAACATCAGCATCTAGCTAGTCCAAGTCTACAATAGGTAGCACGCTGGTAGGCACCCAGGAAAGATCTAAACTTGTACTCAAACTTCCAAGCAATCTTCCTACTCCTAAGCTCACCGGCTACTAACCTTCCAACCAATAATACGATGCCTAAACAACTACCCAAGCATCCTATAAATACTGATTCCCAACCACAAGTTGGCTGATGAAACAATTAAATCCCTAAAATAAATTATAAATGCTAAAACATATGTCAGCTCTCGAATAGCCTTACAAAATAATAAACTCTCAAAAGATGGCCCCAACGATCGTCGGATCTACATAGAAGAATGCAACACACTAGATCTAGGTCCCCACAAGTCCAAAGGTCAATCCATAACTCGAGGAGTGTGACCCAAATTAAATGCACCAGCCGGCTAAGCTAATTCATCCAAATAATCTCGTTGGTAAACAAGAACACCGAGCAACAGAGGAAATAACCGAGTACCAGTCAACCGACCAAGCCAGGAATGACCGAGCAACATAGTAATTACCAAGCACCAGGAAACCGATGCCTTCAGTCACTGAGCATTCTTCAAAGACCGAGCACCTCGGTAACCACATAAACTGACCAACTAGTCTCCCAAACTGAGCAAGAACTCTCCAAACCAAGATCAAAACTAACAATCTATGTTCAAAGACAAACATATTTTTGGTTGATACAGGATTGCCAAGAATCCTAGGATGCTCCTACATCATTAGCAAAATAGATTAATCTCAGAGGGCTGATTAGATTGAATAGATGACTGAATAAATTGGATTGATAACTGAATAGATTGAATTGATAACTAAAATAGATTGATTATTCAAAAAATGTGATTGAGGATTTAGAAAATATGATTGATTAGTAGATTAAAATTTAGTATTAGTCAAAACAAGAAGAATAAATACAATTAAATAAATAAATAGTTTATTTATTGTTAATATGATTTAGAACAACGGAGAGGGGGGGTGAATCAATTGTTCTCAGGTCCCGATGTATAAAAAAAACTTAAAAACTTTTCCTTAAATCAGATCCAATAACCAAAACAAACTCGGTCATCACTGATTCAATAATAGAAACATACAACAATGCGGTCCACTACCCAGTTGTAACTTAACTTGTAAAACACAGAAATGTTCAAACCAAAACATTCACACAAGTATTGACACTAGGATTTATAGTGGAAACCCAATTTGGGAAAAATCACTTTGTAACATGCTACTATTATTTTCACTCTTCTGAAGTGAGCTCAGTAAAAAACAAACCCTGTCAAAGGTTACAATACACACTGTCAAGTGTGACCCAGTTAAATGATTTCAATCACCCTGTTAAAAGTGATCCTTGTCATAGGACTTACATACACTCCATTATAATGCAACCTTGTTTAAAGGATTTAACATATGACTGTTAGGTCAACCTCTATTAAAAGGATTTTGACTATTACAATGGTTAGAAAGTAGTAGCAATATTTATCTGAAAAATATACAACTCACTTTGCAAATCTCAGATCTGATTCCATACAGTAATGCTGGTTTACTGACTTTGGAACTTTTCCATCTCCATCTCTGATCTGCTCGGAACTTTTCTTTTAGCAACCACCATAATTCTCCTTTAGCCTTTTCTGCTTAAACAGTCAAGAAAACTTTTTTGATCTTCCAGCATTCTCTGTTCACCCATGCACATACATATCCAAATGCTCAGGTTCCCTTTATATTTTCCTCAATTAGGTTAACTCATCTTATGCTCTCAATCTCATTCGTAGATCTTAGGGTTAGGTCAGATTCATTGAATCTACCTGCTTCATGTTCTTCGGCTCCTTTTCTAGAATCATCTCAAATCTCTTAAAGATTTACAATAATATGTTTTACAGTGCATTTAATGCTTTCAAACAATCAATAAATAAAGTCAACACATTTTACATAATCCAAGAATTCAACAATGTTGGCTCCAAAATTAAATTCTCTTCAAATATAAAATTGTTGATGCTCGGTCAATACTATGATCAACTACTCGGTCTTCATGTAGAAAGCTCGGTCATTACTAAAAATGTTTCCTCGGCTTACACTGTCTTCCTCGGCAATTAACTGTTGTTCGGTCGACACTATAATTTTGGTCGGCATACATTGACTTGGTCGACACTAACATTACTCAGCTTAAACATAATTTTTCCATTCTTTGCTTGATCAAGCCTACCAGTTTAGTCTTCAGTCTTACTAGTATAAACAATACATTGTCTCATCATTGTGCAACATAGTCAAGTACACTTTGTAGTATCAAGATAACTCAACCTTTCCTTAGGTGCTATTGTTACCAACCTTGCCTAGCCCCTTAGCAACACTCAAATAGATATAGTACTTTCCTAAGTAGCAACAATCTTACCAATTAAGGTTTGACATCAATGACAATACAAAAATTATTTCAATTGCAGTTTCCAACAATCTCCCTCTTTGGCATTGATGGCAACACCATATGATACCACCTGAATAACACATGGATTACCAACCAATCCAAAAACTTATCTGTTCATCAAAGAATTATGTATAATATCCTTAGCTTGATTTTGATTCAGAATCCTATAAGCCTCACTTCTGTGACCGTCAGAAGTATTTAGATCTCCCTCTATCTTGATCCTTCATTTCAGTTTATCATCCTTAGCTTCAATCTCATGTGTTGTCATATCTGTTCATCTCCCTCTTTGACAAAAATGCCAAAGTAGCAACTAAAACATACATCCATTAGATGTAGATAATATTTGTGCAACTCAGTGTTTCTCCCTCTGTCATCTTTCTTATGACTGATTCCTTGTCATTGGTTCTTTTCACAACTCTAGGCCAGCCCTAAAGTGTGACAATCTTCTGCATCAATTTGTCAAATTTTCTATTGTAGCACATTTGATGCAGTGCTCCTAGCTTGTCTAGGTAGCCTCAGTTAGGGGAAGGACTGCTAATTGACTTCTCAAATACTCATGAGCTTCTCTGGGTAAAGTTTTAGTGAATATGTCTGCTAATTGTTCTTTTGTATTCACATATTCCATTCGGACTTCTTTATCTTGTACTAGTTCTCTCAAGTAGTGATACTTGATTGCAATGTGCTTGGTCTTAGTGTGCATCACTGGATTCTTAGAAATATTGATAGCAATTGTGTTGTCATAGAAAATAACAATAGGTTCAGTGATTTCTTCTTTCGTTCCTATCAATAATTGTTTTATCCATATCAAATTTGAATAGTTTACTGTAGCAGCAACATACTCGGCCTTGGCAGTAGATTGGGAAATGCAATTTTGTTTCTTTCTTGTCTAGGAGACTAATCTCTGTCCAAGAAAGAAAGCTCCACCACTAGTACTCTTTTCGTCATCTAGATTTCCTACCCAATCAGCATCTGTATAAACTCTGAGTTCAAATTTTTCATCCTTCTTATAATATAGACCATAATCAGTAGTTCCTTTCAAGTATCTCATAAATCTTTTTACAACCATCAGGTGTGTTTCCTTAGGATTGGCAGAGAATCTTGCCACAATCCCAACAACTAGTGCAATATCTAGTCTACTATGTACAACATACTACAATTTTCCAATCATGGATCTGTACAAAGTCTGATTCACTTCTGCAGCATCATCATTCTTAGATAACTTTTGTCTAGTGACCATAGGAGTTCCCACTGGTTTAGCATCTTCCATCCCAAAAATTTTCAGTATTTCATTCACATACTTAGACTGTGTAATGAAAATTCCATTCTTCCTCTGATATACTTGTTAACCAACAAAGAATTTGATCTCGCCAAACATACTCATTTCAAATTTAGTTTGCATTGCATTTGAAAATATTTTACATAATGCATCTTGTCCACCAAAAACAATATCATCCACAAATTTTTTTGGCAATAGGATACGTTTACCTTCTTCATCCTTCATGTACAGATTGCTTGTGTCATTTGTTCTTGAAAATCCAATCTGTATCAAGTAGTTGTGCAACCTCTCATACCATTCTCTGGGAGCTTTCTTCAATCCATATAGTGCTTTGTTTAGTTTGCACACCATGTGTCTTCTAGTTGGATCAATAAAACCTTCTGGCTATTTTATGTAAACTTCTTCTTCTAGTATACCATTAAAAAATTCAGACTTGACATCCATTTGATATACCTTGAAATCTTTATAAGCAGCATATGCAAGTAGAGTTCTTACTCCTTCCAACCTAGCTATAGGGGCAAATGTCTCCCCATAATCTATTCCTTCTTCTTGTGCATAACCTTTGCATACCAGCCTAGCTTTGTTCCTAGTGATTTCACCATTTTCATTCATCTTATTCTGAAACACCCACTTTGTTCCTATAACATTTTTGTTTTCAGGCCTCGGCACCAAAGTCCAAGTATCATTCTTCTCAATTTGGTCAATCTCTTCATTCATTGCTTGTATCTAGTCTTCATTCTCCAATGCCTCTCTAGTTGACTTGGGTTCAAATTCACATAGTAGACATGTTGGATCCTTAGTCTTACTTCTGGTCTGAATTCCAGTACTTTTGTCTCCAATTATCTGTTTGGGCTTGTGATGTCTTCTTACATATTTTTCCAAAACAGGTTCAACTCCTCTCTCCTTTATTTCATCATGTTCCTCAACAAGATTGTCAGATTCAACTTCTAAATGCTCGACAACCTCTTCTTGATACTCAGCAATATTTTCTTGTAGCTTGGCATGTTCTTGTTCTTTTTCGGCATTGTTTTCCTAATGCTCGGTAGCATTGCTTACCCAAGACTCGACATCAAGTGCAAGTCTGTTACTTGCCTCTTCTTCTTCCTCAATGTACACAAAAGATCTATAATCTTCTGGTTCTCTTTTGCTGTCAGCTTCATTTCTTTCTGCATACTCATCAATTTTGACATTCACACTTTCCACAATTTTGTTAGTGTTAGAGTTCAAACACTTATAAGCTTTACTTCTTGTGGAATACCCTAGGAATATGCCTTCATCACTCTTAGCATCAAACTTTCCATTCTTAGTGTCTTTTAATATATAGCACTTACTTCCAAAGATTCTAAAGTATTTAACACTCGGTGCATGCCCATGCCATAATTAATAAGGTGTCAGATTTGTACCTTTCTTGATCTATACCCGGTTAAGAGTGTAGACAACAGTGCTTATAGCTTCTTTCCAGTATTTCTGTGCCGCATTCTTTTCAATCAACAATGTCCTTACACAATCCAAGATAGATCTATTTCTCCTTTCTGCTATACCATTCTATGGAGGTGTTCTAGGTGCAGACATTTGTCTTTTAATTCCTCTATCATTTCAAAATAGATTAAATTCATTTGATGTAAATTCTCCACCTTGGTTAGATCTAAGACATTTCAGGTTCCTACCTGTCTCCTTCTCAACCTTAGCCAAATACCACTTAAAGAATTGAAAAGCTTTAGATTTTTCTTTTAGAAACATCACATGCATCATCCTAGTATGATCATCAACAAATAAGCTAAAGTATCTAGCACCACAGTAACTTTGTACAACCATGGTCCACAAAGGTCAGTATGAACCAAATCTAAAATATTTTCAGAAGTAAAGAATTTGCTATTAAAACTTGACTTTGTCATTTTTCCTAACTGGCATTCCTTACACATCACATTCTCAAGTTTCTTCAATCTCGGTAGACCTCTTACCTTTTTCTTCTTGATTATCTCTACCAGATTGTCAAAGTTAACATGACATAGCCTGTTATGCCATAACTAAATATCATCAAGTTGCACAATTAAACATGTTTCTTTAGATAGGTCAAGATAGAACAAATTAACTCTAGTCTAATCTCCACTTCTAATTAGTTCTCCAGTAGCATTAAATATTTTAGCTTGCTTGTGATGAAATTTCACTCGGTAACCAGTTTTGTTAAGCTGAGCAACACTTAACAAATTATAATTAAGACCTTCAACCCAATATGCATTTTCACAAGATATCTTATCATTCAGTTTAATCAAACCTTTTCCTCTAACAGGACATGGTGCATCATTACCAAATTTTACACTTTTACCTCTATAATGATGTAAGGTCTCAAACTTATTTTTGTCACTAGTCATGTGATGTGAACAACCACTATCAATAATCCATTTATCATTCTTGTTCACATAGGATATCAATGCAGTTTTCTCATCCTCATCATATTCATCTTTCATTGCAACATAGACTACCTCAATTTCAAAATCATCACTATCAGTGTCAGTTTCTTTTTCAACAATGTAACAAGATTTCTTACCTTTTCCTTTGTAGTCTTTGTTCCATCGGTAGCTTCTGTCATCTTTTCTATCTTTGTATTTTCTTTTCCTTTCCTCATCTTTATCCTTCCTATCAGGACATCTAGCAGCTATATGACCAACTTTATTACATGCAAAACATATAATAGGGAGTTTACCTTTATACTTTCCTTTTTCCCTTCTCAGTCTTCTAGCCATAAGAGCTTCTAGATCTTCCAGATCTTCATCAGAAGTGTCACTGTCACTTTCACTTTCACTTTCACTTTAACTTTCACTGATGCATCTTTATTTTTCTTTCTTTGGCTTGTTCAGAACTAGCTGTGACTTGAAAGTAGATTCAACATTTCCAATGCTTCCAACAATGAAATTATCATAGTTAGAGAGTTCAAAAGCAGTCAGCTTACCAACCAAACTTTCCAAAGTAAGCACATTAGTAGAGTTACATCTAGATTCCTAAATAGCCGAGATCTTAATAGCATATATAAGATGCAAGGTTGTTAGTACTTTCCCAATTATAGTTTCATCATCAATAGCCCCATTTTCTCCTCTAATAGCATTCACAACTTCTTTTATTATACCACAATATTGTGCAATGTTTTCACCTTCTTACATTCTCATTTCATCAAACTTACCTCTAAGACTCTCGGCCTTTGCTTTCAACACATTTAAGTCACCACCATAGATCCTTGCAAGAGTGTCCCACATATCCTTAGCAGTTGTGCAGTCCTTAATGTCCTCAAATTCTGGATAGCTTAGGGCAGATGCAATTTCTAGCATTGCCTGATTATGTTCTTGTTTAGCTCTCATTTCTTTGGCAGTCACGGGTGTGACAGGTGAGACATAACTATTTTCAATGTAGTACTTTGCAGAGTCACCAATACCGACCAGATGCAGATTCATCAAGCTTTTCCATGCAGGGAAGTTTTCCTTGTTCAGCTTCGGTACCTCCTTCTTATACATCCTGATCATTTTCTTCAAGCCCCTTTAAACTTGATTTCTGTCAACACTAATAATAAGAAACAAAGTTCTGATACCAATTGTTAATATGATTTAGAACAATAGAGAGGGGGGGTGAATCAGTTGTTCTCAAGTCCTAATGTATAAAACAAACTTAAAAACTTTTCCTTAAATTAGATCCAATAACCAAATAAAACTCGGTCATCACTGATTCAATAATAGAAACATACAACAATGCGGTCCATTACCCAGCTATAACTTAACTTGTAAAACATAGAAATGTTCAAACCAAAACATTCACACAAGTATTGACACCAAGATTTATAGTGGAAACCCAATTTGGGAAAAATCACTTTGTAACATGCTACTATTATTTTCACTCTTCTAAAGTGAGCTCGGTAAAAATCCGACCCTGTCAAAGGTTACAATACACACTGTCAGGTGTGACCCAGTTAAAGGATTTCAATCACCCTGTTAAAAGTGAGCCTTGTCATAGGACTTACATACACTCCATTAGAATGCAACCTTGTTCAAAGGATTTAACATATGACTGTTAGGTCAACCTCTGTTAAAAGGATTTTGACTGTTACAATGGTTAGAAAGTAGCAACAATATTTATCTGAAAAATATACAACCCACTTTGCAAATATCAGATCCGATTCCATACATTAATGCTAGTTTACTAACATTGGAACTTTTCCATCTCCATCTCTGATCTGCTCGAAACTTTTCTTCAAGCAACCGCCACAATTCTCCTTTAGCCTTTTCTGCTTAAACAGTCAATAAAACTTTTTTGATCTTCCAACATTCTCTGTTCACCCATGCACATACATATCCAAATGCTCAAGTTCCCTTTATACTTTCCTCAATTAGGTTAACTCATCTGATGCTGCTCAATCTCATTCGTAGATCTTAGGGTTAGGTCAGATTCATTGAATCTACCCGCTTCATGTTCTTCGGCTCCTTTTCTAGAATCATCTCAAATCTCTTAAAGATTTACAATAAAATGTTTTACAGTGCATTTAATGCTTTCAAAAAATCAATAAATAAAGTCAACATGTTTTACATAATCCAAGAATTCAACAATGTCAGCTCCAAAATTAAATTCTCTTCAAATATAAAATTGCTGATGCTCGGTCAATACTATGATCAACTACTCGGTCTTCATGTAGAAAGCTCGGCCATTACTAAAAATGTTTCCTCGGCTTACACTGTCTTCCTTGGCAATTAATTATTGTTCAATCGACACTATAATTTTGGTCGGCATACATTGACTCGGTCGACACTAACATTACTCGGCTTAAACATGATTTTACCATTCTTTGCTCGATCAAGCCTACCAGTTTAGTCTTCAGTCTTACTAGTATAAATAATACATTGTCTCATCATTGTGCAACATAGTCAAGTACACTTTGTAGTATCAAGATAACTCAACCTTTCCTTAGGTGCTATTGTTACCAACCTTGCCTAGCCCCTTAGCAACACTCAAATAGATATAGTACTTTCCTAAGTAGCAACAATCTTACCAATTAAGGTTTGACATCAATGACAATACAACAATTGTTTCAATTGCAGTTTCTAACAATTTGTACATGGGAGAACTATAAATAAATAAATAAACTTATTTATTTATGAGAGGAATAATTAGTGAATTAAATAAAATATCAATTATTTAATTATGAATGGGAAAATGATGAATTAAATGTAATTATTACATAAATGTAATAATAATAATAATAAAAGTTGTGTTTTGCAGCCAAAAAAGGAATTATGATACCAGATAAAATAAATAGGGAAAAGTCCAAGAGTCAATCAAGAAACCTGAAATTGACTCAAAGATGGAAGGATTGGTAGTCAGCCTGTCTTTTATTTAGTTTCTTCAACTGGATTGAATCATAAGGAATCTTGTATTGTACTATTATGTTCATATTGCCATAGTATGTAATTCAGGCCATTGGTTTTTTCAATAATACCCCGTATATGTAAAACAAGATGTTTGGAATATGATGTAACAATAAGGATCTTTTTCTATTTTTTGGGGCAATACTAGAGGTTTTCTCCACCCATCTCTTTCCTATGGGTTCCCCTAGTGAGCCAGGTTGTAAAATAGGTTAATATTAATAAAATAATTCAACCATGACCTATTACTTATCAAAAAAACAAAAACAAAGAGAATGTTTAATTAAATAATATAATGATTTAATTAATGTGTAGATATATGAAATAATTAAATAATAATAATAATTTAATTATTTTATAAAAGAATAATTGATGACTATTAATTAGACATTAAATAATTAAATAATTGATTAAAATTACTTAATGACGAAATTAGAGAGAAATTATGAATTTGAATTCATACTATAGTAGAAGGATGCAAATTAAGTAAATAATAAAGATTATTTAATAATTTAAGAGGAAAGTTAGTAAAATCATTGCGTATCAACATATTATGAAATTGAACTTAAAACTTAAAAAGTCCAAAATTTCTTCAAACTATTTTATTTATTTATTTTTAAATCCGAAAGACAGTAAAGTTCATAAAAGTATATAGATTTTCTTTTGAAACTCTAAATTTCAGGTAAATTTGAAACACCATAACACATAATCCAACCTAATTTCTTTTCACAATTTTTGAAAAATCTCCCCCAGTGGTTGCCACAACTATGTCAAATAAAGAAAACATTTTTGTTAATTATTTTTTGTAAATTCTCCTTAAATTAAAAAAATTACATCAAAAAAGATAAAATGGAACTGAATTTTTAGATTGAACTTACATCTTAAACTTTAAGTGAAAAAATTATTCAAACAAATTTTTCTTCAAGAAAAAGCTAAGGGGACATCTACCATATAATGTTGTTGCAGGTTTTGTCCTTTGGAACATCAATCTTGAAGACATAGAGAGCCAGAGGATTTGAAGGGAAGTTTAGTGGTTTTGGAGTTCAAGGAATCTATTTTGTTAGGCAATTAATGGCCGTGGAGAAAGGATGAAATAAAATCACAAAGATGGTCTTCTTTGGCGGCTGACCAGAATTGTTTACATTAGTTTTGGGTATAATAATAACGGTATTGGTGTGAGCATCTATATAGTGTGGTGTTGTGGAGAGGGAGAAGATGATATATTAGATTTTAGTTAAAAGTGTGTACCATTTAGTGTACACAAAGAGAAGAGACTTGAAAATTGTAATATCTCTGATTTGTTTTTGCTTCCGTTTCTGAGCAAGTTCATAAGCATTTTTATTTTTTCATGATGTTTTCTTTGAACTAGGGAGAATAAAGTATCAATCATCTACACGTGAAGATTGAGGATTTTGTTTCTCAGAGTGAGAAGATTGTACGATTGAAGAGAATTATTGTGTATCTCTATTAACTAAAGTAATCTACTATTAGTAAAATTTTATTTTATAAATCAAGTATCCACAAATCAATATTTTTTTTGTTATTTTTGTTGCATCTAAATGGACCACTGTTAATAGTTTTCTTCTCTAAAAATAGAGGCCTAGCCTCACTAAAATATACAATTATTTAAGCCATCTATGTCAAGCCACGAACATTTCCTAAATATGGGAAAATTAACAAAATGCACTATATATTCAAACATGCTAAGTCTCTATAACATGTGGCTGTCATTTTTTTAATGAATTGACATACCTAAGGTAAAGATGTGATTACACTCTAAATCAATGCATTACATGTAGAAACCCTAAGTGAAGATAGCACCATACTAACAACTAGGCCTTCTAGAATGTTATGTACATCAATGGCTATGGTTACCAAAATGCCTTGTGATAGTCCCTTATTGCCAGAAAAAGAGACCCCAAAATCAAAACCTTCTCCAAATGAATGATGATTCATTATTCCAATAACCAACACCATCTTGTGGGCATTGACACCTTATATGTCCAATATGTTAACTTCACCAAATTGCTTGAGATACTGCATAACCATATGCAAGATTATGACATTGGTGCTTTTGATCAAAGAGAGAAGCTTGACATAATCACTCAAATAAAGAAACATAAGTTAATTGATTAAAGAGTCATGTTGAGCGCAAGGCGGGAATGGTGCCCGTATGGTAGAAGGCAAC
This sequence comes from Chamaecyparis obtusa, assembly GCA_027943335.1. Taxonomy (NCBI): domain Eukaryota; kingdom Viridiplantae; phylum Streptophyta; class Pinopsida; order Cupressales; family Cupressaceae; genus Chamaecyparis; species Chamaecyparis obtusa. The sequence continues at coordinate 134,387 of BSBK01000120.1, read as the reverse complement.
CATTGTAGTTGCAGAGCCAAAAATTCAAACAGTTCTATCTTGAAAGTAGCATTGGCAGAGGGTGTCATTTTCAGTCATCGGTAGGAGGGCCAGTGTCAGGTACTTGGCAACAGGATATGCATTCGGATATGGTGAAGATCTTTCATGGAACCCCGACTGTCCAACCAGCAAAACCTCACCCCATCAGTCATTCACCCAATGGTTTTTTGTGTTGCCATTTTGCGGAGAATAATGTAACAAATAATGCAAAGGGAAAGGTGAGCACTTCCATTTTTAGCAGCAAAGCAATCGTTAAACCTGTGAAACCCTTCTTCATAAACCCTAGGTTTTAGGTTAAGTCCCAGAAGTCTCAACCGCTTCATGGCAAGCGAGATCAAGATGCTTTTCAAGGTATCTCAACTTTTGAGCATGGAGAATCATCTTGTTAAGCACATCTTACATCTACGGTTCCTCATCAATAGTCATTGCCAGATTGCCATTAGTATAAATCTAATCCTTGGAGGGTGTTTCCTGCCTTGGCTAGAACAAATAAGAGAAATAAATATGGTCAGCGCAGGAAGGCCAAATATGTCAAGGATCAACTGATTTTTGATATTTGTGAAGGGACCCCTCTAGGTTCTCCTATGTAGATCGGGTATACACCTTCCTCTGAAGACCAGACCAGGGAAGCACTGAAAGATTTCCATATTAGAGCACCCTTCATTCCAAATAAACCCCCTCAAAACTGGCTGCCTGTTCAGAACCAGAACCCTCCTATTCAAGACCACTTGCACAAAGATGCCCACTCTATAGATCAAGAGTTTCAATATGGAGGAGGCACATCTTCTATTAAAGATACCTATCCAACACTTGAGATCACTCTTCCGCAGCAGCTTTTACAAAACCACGTTGGCTTGTTGCATCACACAACACTCATTGGTAAGTTCTCAAATCAATCACTTGCTTTTTCAGATATTAGATCCTGGGCATTTGATAGTTGGGAGGGTTTATTAGATATTATTCTACTGGAATCAGCACTAGGTGTTTTTGTAGCTTCTTTTGAATCAACAGAATGTAGGGATGCCATTCATCATTATAAAGGGTGGTTTTGTAAAGGCTCTAGTTTATTCACTCGGGTATGGATGCCTAACTTTAAACCTGACAAATATGAATGTTTTTTTTTTCTTATTAGATTTCCCTCCCTATGCTACCATTAGAATACCGAGATTTGGAAATTGTTGAAATAATTTCCAATAAAATTGACATCTTTGTTAAGCATGATCTCATACCATTTGAATACCCATATCATGATATTCACATTTGTGTGTTACTCTGCCCCTCAAAGCTGCCACCAAATCAGATCAAGATCAAATCAAAATGGGGTATATTGGAACAGTCCATTTTTCTGGAGGATGAAAACACTTGTCAGTAGCATCAAATTTTTTTAGGCCACTTCACCATGCAATGCAAGAAGATGGAGCACTCCAAGGTTCTTGTATGTGTGGATCACTGCTCGAATCCAGTAGATTTATCTGTTCAGGATTTCATTCCACATAAGGAAGTGAACAATATACAAATCATCCAAGGATCAATTCCACATAAGGAAATAAGCATTATTGAAACCAAGACCCCTTTACCAGTATTTGAATTTGTAGTAGATAAAAGGATGATCTCAATGATTAATAAGTTTGACCAAAGGTTTCTATCATAGATCCATAAAGTGATCAATTTATTTAGTTTGGATGCTAGTAGGTCAGTAGTCTTTTGTCAGATTACTCATCCTCAATCAAATTCAACCCATCCAACAACAAAGTTAGTTATGAGGGAACAACCCGTCTTTCTCCCCGTAAACATTGACAACATTGTTCATCACTTATGTATCAAAATACCCCTATCAATATGCTTAACATGTAGGATTCACTCAGTAAGAAAGATGTAATTGATTTGAAAGCTCGACAACTATCAGAGCAAATGATCATAGAATTGGCTACCAAATTGATCTTTGAGATAGCAGCAAAAGAGGGGTTGTTATATGAAATTGACCAAATCAGTAAAAAATCAGCTTCACCATTGCTAGGGGATGTTGATCAGGTGGTCAATGTGTCAGTAATATCACTTTGCTATGATTATCAGCCAAATTCATTCAAGGAGATACATGACTCTCAAGCACATTATGACAATCACAAGGTTCTTCCCTTACCAGACATTCCAGCTAATGAGGATGATGATAATTTGAATGAGATAGTAACCAACCAAATCAGAGGGTGGGTGCTTGCTAATAGCTTTGTGGATTTGGAATAGGACGAGATTCAGTATTCTGGGGAGCAGGCTAAAGGTTTGAAAGTATCAAACTCAATTCAGGTTGCCTTGGAACAGGTGGAAGCCCAAGAGATATGAGAGCATAATATAGATTTGATACTTCCAAAACCTTATCAAATTTCATCACAGTCGGAATATGTTTATAATACAATATTGTCAATTCATCAGACCCCCTCTTAAACATCTAGGTTAAGCCCACACCCAAGAAGAGAGGCAAAAAACCTAAAAACACCCAAACTAAAGAAGAAATTGCAGCAGGTATCCAATCTACTCTGGATGAAAAATTCACTCCTTCAAAAAGATTGATGAGGAGAACGAAGAGTTCTCCTTGTCAGCAATGAAGATAATTTCATGGAATGTCATAGGCTTAAATGCCTATGACAAAAGGGGTAGAATCAAGCAAGAGCTAGATTCTATGAAAGCAGATGTCATTCTTTTACAAGAAACAAAACTATCTCAAGGCAACTTTGATAAGACAATCAGGAAGTGGTCAAATTGGCAATCAGTTCATAGACCGGGGATTGGTGCCTCAGGGGGTCTGGCTGTCCTCTAGGACCGCAAATAAATTCAAGGATAGCTATCAAATTAGGAAGACAATTGGCAAGCAATAAGCATGAGCTGTTATGACAAAAAATTTCTTTTGATTAATGTCTATGGCCCCACAACAACATTGGATAAGCAGAGAGTATGGTTGGAATTTACCCACATGATCCAATCCCATCATGAACACCATATAATTATAGGGGGTGGTTTTAATGCTATATTAAAACTGTCAGAAAAATGTGGTGGCATTAGCCCACCACTGAAGACAATACAAGATTTCTCCAATTTTGTAGAAGATAATAATCTTATAGACATAGAGCCAAGTAGCAGTGCATACACTTAGACCAATAAAAGGACTAATTTTTCTCAAATCGCTATGAGGTTGGATCAGTTCTTAATATCTCAGAATTGGAAACTTTCTAACACCTCCTTACAATCAAATATCCTGCCAAAACCAAGATCAGACCACTTCCCTATCAGCATCCAAGTGGGTTTTAATTCAGTCAATCAGGCACACCCACATAAACCATCATTCAAATTTGAGAGAATGTGGCCGCAACACCCAACCTTTCTGCCTTTAGTCAGACAATGGTGGACGAGTGGCCCCCTCATTGTTGGATCCAAAATGCATCAGTTTGCATCCAAGTTGAAATTTATCAAAGTTCAAATTAAAAAATGGAATGAAGTGGTCTTTAAAAATATTTTCAAAGAAAAGGAGATTGTCAAACAAAAGCTAGAAGAGGTGCTTGACAAGATCACCAAACAAGGCATGGATAATGTTTCCTTTGCTGCTCAAAAAAATCTATCTATTGAATGGGAAGAACTATGCAGTAAAGAAGAGGTTTATTGGCGACAAAAATCATGGGAACTATGGTTGAAAGAGGGGGACAAAAATACAAAGTACTTTCATGCTTCAGCTAAACATAAAACAATAGTCAACCAGATTTTCTCTATTAATAATGCGGAGACGGGTATACAAATTACAGATCCTCAAAGCATACAAGACGAAGGGGTAAGGTACTTTAAAAACTTGCTAGCCCCCCAAATTCTTTCTGCCTCCTCGAATATTCGAGAGGCTGAACTACTTGTGACCATTCCATCAATTGTATTAGAATCAGATAATCTGAATTTAATGGTGCCATTTACAATCCAGGAACTCAAAAAGGTAGTCTTCTCACTTCCCCCAGACAAAGCACCTAGCCTAGATGGATTTACTGCACTTTTCTTTCAAGCATGATGGGATACGGTTGGGTGGGATCTACTTGGAGTTATTGAAGAATCCAGATCTAGCAAGTTCATGCTAAAATAATTCAATACTACCAATATAGCTATCATTCCCAAGTTAAGAACCTAAAAATTTTGCTGAATTTAGACCCATTTCATTGTGAAATACAATTTACAAAATCATTACGAAGGCCATATATCTTAGAATGTAGCACTTGATTCCAAGCCTCGTATCTCAACCACAAGGAGGATTTGTCCTTGGTCGGGAAACAATGGAGGGGGCATTAGTGGATCATGAAGCACTCCATTCCATAAATGAAATTAAAACTCCAAATTTTTCCATTAAGCTGGATATGATGAAGGCCTATGATAGGGTCTACTGGGACTTCTTATTTAAAGTCTTGCACAAATTTGGGTTTTCAAAAGCTTGGTGTAAATGGGTAAGAGATTGTATATCGGGTGTTTGGTTCTCAGTATTGATTAATGGGGTGCTAGCGGGTTTCTTCTCATCCACACAAGGGGCTTGACAAGGAGATCCACTATCCCCAGTCCTATTCATCATGATGGCAGAATCTTTTAGTAGACACATTCAGCAAAAATAGGAATCAGGCAATTGGCAAGGTGTCCATATTAGTAGACAAGTATTTCTATAACACACACCCTATTTGAAGATGGCACTCTGCTTTTTGGAGCCTCTACTGTATCAGAAGAAAGATAGATTAAACAATCTTTGGACATGTATACTTCAATTTCAAATTAGAAAGTTAATTCGTAGAAGTCAAAGATCTACTTATTTAGTACCAACCAGATAATATCCAACAAGATTGTCAATATACTAGGATTCATAGTTGACTTCCTTCCATTTGTCTATTTGGGAATTCCTTTTTTTGTTGGTGCAAATAGAACAAGTTATTGGACACCCATAATTGATAGAATCAAATCAAGAATTATAGCCTAGAAAGCAAGATGGCTCTCACTCTCAAGCAGAATCCTCCTTATTAAGATGATGCTTTCAACAATACCAAACTACTATTTATCAGTTCTCAAAGCACCTTCTTCAGTTATTAGCTCCATCCAAAAGATCTTGAGAGAATTCTTATGGATATGAAATATGAATGGGGATAAGAAAATTCTTTTGGTTTCAATTGATAATATGGCACAAACAAAACAACTCGGTGGTGCAAGGATTCATGACCTGCACAAATAGAATAAATATTTTGGAGGCAAGCTTGTATGGTATATGTACACTAATCCGCACAATATATGGTGCCAAATCATGCAACAAAAATACTTAGATAACACTAATCCAGTTAGAATCCTCACTATCTTGGATCCCCCGAAAGGGTCAGCAATTTGGGACTTCATGATGTCTTCAAGAGAGTTAGTAACTAATTATATCTCTTGGGAAGTTAATAGTGGATCACAAGTTAAATTATGGCATGAATCATGGAATGGGGCCCCACCCCTAGGCAATCTTGATGGCATTGATGTCATTGTAATTGCATCTAAAAATGTGTGGGGAATATATTTGATAAACTTTGTTTCTGCAGTATGTTTATTTTCAAGAAAAGTGATCTAGAAAGATCCAACATAACTACCTCTCCTACCCTTGGAATGTAAACAATTGGAAAAACTTCTCTCAGAAAAAGTGGTATATTTGTCAGTGTCCAAAGATAAGGTTCTTTGGGTGCTCGACAAAGAGGGAAATTTCAATATTAAAGATGGGTATAACATTATCCAACAGCAGGAAATCAATTCTACACCTTCTCGGGCATTCACATTTTGTTGGAGTCATTTAACACTACCCAAAGCTAGATGTTTTACATGGTTAGCATTAAAAAAAGGGTATTAACAAGTGACTGACTCCACAAATTAAAGATTGCACAACCTTTTAATTGCTTACTATGTGACTGTGTTATAGAAAGTGTGGATCACTTATTTCTAACCTGCCCATTTGCCCAACAATGCTGGTTATATGTTTTGGGGAAACTCCAGTTCTCTACACCTCTACCAAAAAAATTATGGGATTTGTTTCAGTCATGGCCAGAATTATACTCAAACTCCCTCTTCTCTACCTTATGGACATGTATTCCAGCTTTGGTTGTTTGGGAAATTTGGTGGGAGAGCAATAAAAGAATCTTCCGCAAAGTATCCTCTACAATTCAAGTGGTTCTCTTAAAATTGAAAAAGTCAATTTCTGAAATGGTGAATTCCAGCCACTCAAAGCTCAAGTGTAATCTACACATGATATGCTGGGATAATGTGATAGCGTGGGAATGGAAACATATTCAAGTACCATTTGGTTGGTGCCATCGATCTTTCAAATCAAATTCACAAGATCATCATTTGGTTCGCTGGATTTCACCTGCACAGAGGATTGTTAAACTAAATTTTGATGGATCTTCTAGAGGTAACCCAGGGGAGTCGGGTGTAGGTGTGTGCATTCGAGATCATCATGGATCAGTTTTGGCACTAAACTATTTCCCTCTCCCTCAAGGTACAAATAATATGGCCGAAGCTCAAGGATTATTTGCTGGCCTAGCATTGGCTAGAGTAGGAGGGTTCCATCAAGTTCACGTAGAAGGTGACTCATTGATTATAATTGATGCTTGTATAAAGCGGGAGACACACAGTTGGAAGCTAGCATATATCTTTTAGCAAATTTGTCTCCTTTTAGACTTGTTCCAAGAAGTATACATATCTCATACTCTTTGTGAAGGTAATGTGGTGGCAGATCACCTTATCAATAAGGGTTGTGATGGCCATGATGTGACAATGTTTACCCCTGAAGATACCATCAAGTTGGACACTAAACTTCATGATTTGATACTTGAGGATGTGAAAGAAATCAAAAGTGAAAAACCTAATGTGGATGTGGAAAACTAAAGCCCTGAATTGCTTTCAAGAGTGGCCTTTGAGGACATTAGTGTCATAAGTTGTGCTTGTGTCATTTATGATGTCTTTCACATGACTGTGGCTTGGATAGAATTTCACCCGTATAATGCAGTACCATATTTGTATGGTAAGTAACGTACTCATACATTGATTATTGTAGACTTAAATAACTGCAGATAGTGTGCTGCCAAGTTTTGATCCCCTGCCCTCATGACACATCACTCACATGTGCGTGTTCAAGGTGAAGCTGCTGTTAAGTACAATTTAGGATATTATATGGGATTTCACCATTTCCAATGAAGTGTTTGGCATTATTACAACACATTACAGAGATATGAGGGGACTTGAAGGGTTTTGTAATTATTGGCTTAGTACTTGTTGAGGCATGATAGTTTTAAATACTTGCCCACTCCCATTTTCATTTCATTCTATTTGTATCTTTCTGCTAGCATCTATGGAGTCAAGGGCTACACAGAGTCTAAAGTGCCGGCAATGTGGAAGGGACCACTATGAAATCTTGTTGAGAAATTTTAGAATCAGGCTGCACGGTATCAATTTGGAGGATGTTCTGCCCATGCAAATTGATGACATTTCCTTTGCAACCATATTTATTTGCCATTCACAAGAGATTTGGGTTGCTATTCGCATTGTCATTGGAGAATAAATTCTTGTGCCTTATTTGCACTTCTTCTTCCCTGCGTAGATTGTGGCCATATTCCTCTCCAACACCATGGACCTCATACAGTCGGTGCCCCTATGGGTATCCTTGGTCGAGAAAGATGTCAACCCTAAGTATTTGCAAAATAATGCACTGATAAGGGCTTTGCAGAGTTATGACCTATGGGAAGGAATGGCTTTGGTTGGTGGTTTGTTCTCCCATCATGAGTTGCTCTCCAACCATGACTGCATGCTTGTTTATGAAAGTATCAAGTGGTCATTGGACAAACAGGATGCTAGATATGTTGAAAATTCCCTTCATATTGTGGGTCGGCAACTGGGTTATGATACAGTGGATCGAGTCAAAATTAGGGTGAATGCACTGCTGGATCTTCTCAAATTCCCAAATAATCCTCCTATTTGGGAATATAACCTGCTACATCCACGATCTCCTATTCATGATCACCTTTCAAGGAATTTAGGTGATATACCAGATCTCAATGTGCAACCTTCTGGCTCGGCTATCAGGTCTCTTTTAGGCATACATTAGGATCATGTTGCTGGTCTGGACATTTCTTTCTCTCCATTTAGGAAAGACATGGTTTTGCCGCATGGTTGGCACTCGGCTTCTTCACTGGCAGGTGGGGTTGTGCGCCTGACTTCGTCTGAATTTGTGTTGGGTGTGTCTTTGGCTACTTCAAGTTGGTTCCCGCATTCTCCTGTAGACGTCCTTGTTGCTGGTTGGGGCCCAAATGACATGATCGAATAGGTGTTGTGTATTATGGAAACCCCAAAATTTTGTTGTTTTTGGACATTTTTGATGCCAATTTCATATTGTAAGGTTAAATTGTTAATTTGGCACTTTGTAGGGGCTTTTTGTATGTGTATTCGAGTGGTACATAGCTATGTAATTTGAAATCTTTATACTGCCCGATATGTGGGTTCTGCTTGAACAACGTTCAACATTTTTGTAGTTTACATTCTAAAATCCAAATGTAACCGATATATATCAATATCATACTTGTATATGACAATGATTCTAGGGTTTCTTCCTGATTCTTCCATGGAGGAGTCCTTGAATCAGTTTTTATTAATATAAATATGGTGGCTAGTCCACTTTTGCCTAAAAAAAAGAGAGTTAATTGATTAAATATATTGAAGGGAAAATATTATATCTTAGAACATACACGTCACATTATTTTATCTTCAAACATTTTTACATAGTTTAAGGAGACAATATTGACAAAGATAAACATTTGGTAACTATGATTGGATATGAAAGATCCTTTTTAATGTGTTCGAAATAACATCAAAGATGAAAATTAAATTAAATTTACTATTATATATTCTATAAATTTTATTTCAAAAAGTAATGTTATTGAACAACATCTCTACTTAAGAATCAAGACTTAAAATGGAGAGGTACCCAACAAAATTTAGTGAAAAATTAGAGCATAACTCCATAAGGAGCTATCCCATTAGTGACAAAAACCACTTGATAAAGATTTCAACAGTCAATATGATTAGTAACCTATATAATATGTTGAGAAAGTATTGACTTTCCTCATTTTTTCAGAGAGCCATGCCAAATTCAGAGGACCTTGCCACAATAAAAATGCAATGCAACTATGTCCTAAGTGTTTTAACGATAAAAAAAGATTAACTAGAAATAAAAGGCTATATAAGAGTGTCTTGAGGCTTACTTTTTAATAGTTTTAGGGTAGATACAAAAATAATAACAAAAAAATGATATAAATTATATTCCAATGTGATTATACATGAGGAGTCTCACCATGTTGACCTCTACATTACGTCATAAGAGAGATAGTTCTAACTATATATAACATGTTTCAAACATTTTCTTTGTGTGGATTTAAATTATGAACCCCTAATTTTTGATGCAGTATTAGGACCTACCGAAGACTTTTGAAATTTAATCAAAACTTTTTATAATGAAAGTCAACATTAGGGCTTACGTCTGAAGGCTTTTGCAATTTAATCCAAGTTCTATATTCAAAGTTATAATCTATTGTGGCACAAAGTTTTACACAATTAAGATTAATAAGAACATCTACTTCCACAAATTATATCATATAAAAACTTGCATTCTACTATATGGTCATTTTGAAATATGCAACCCTCTTTGCTTTAATATTTTTTGCTTTTTTAACTCTTAGGTATTTTGTCAAATAGTTTGTATGAATGCTTGTTGTGTGTTTTAGATTGGAAAGTATAATTTGGTATAATGCCGGTACATAATTATGATTAATTAGATTATCTACTTCCACAAATAGTATCATGCAAAACGCTGCATTCTACTTGTATGTTCATAGTGAAATATGTAACCCTCTTTGCTTTAATATTTTTAACTTTTTACTCTTAGGTATTTTGTCAAACAATTTGTATAAATGCTTTTTGAATGATTCAGATTGGCAAGTATAATATGGTATAATGCAAAATATGTTCACAATCATTCAAGTTGGGGACAAAGATATATAAAAAACAATAGAAGATAAAGCTTTCAATAAAGAATTCAGCTTCAGATCTTACATGTACAACTCAGATATAATTCTAAGAAAATTACAATTTCCCAATTTGAAATTACTCTCTCTCATCATTGGGCATTGTTTGTATTAAATCCTAGGTGGGACGTGGTTCTTCTCCTTAATAAGTGGGAGGGCTTTCGACTGAACAATATTTTTGTCATTAGATGCATATCGTTTGTTCAAATATAGAGGTGGGAATTCACTCGCTTCCTCGTGAGAAAGTGTTTAGGGTAGGGGAGGACATAAAGGAGTATTATGCCCACCCATCATCCAACTCATTTTGAATATGTTGAAAGCTTTTAGGAGGTAACAAATAGTATAGTGGTAATTTTCTAGTCCATTTCTCTCAAATCTAAGTGTCTTTTATTTATAAATCATTGCTGGAACCTTCTATGACTTTCTCAAGTGCTTCCAATTTCATGACCAAAAAACATTAGGGAAAGATGTAAATTTTTCTTCTGTTCATTGCTGATTGGTTGGATTTTTTTTATTTGTTCATAAAAAAGTTAAAACCCTAGCACAAATAGTATTGATCGATTAGAAAATGGAAAAAATCAGTAATGAATAAATTTGAAAATTCAAAGTGCTACATATCATAGGGTAAAATTTTTATTTCTCTAGTGGTGTGTTTCTCCAAACAAAAATTAATTGCATATGGATGAAGTGAAAACATTAGTCTCCTACTTAAAGAGGAGACTAAAAAGATATGGACATCCAACAACTATATTTTAGGTGAATTGATGTACTTGCATTAATCTACATTTCATTTAAAATTAGAATAAACTAAAAAAATTATTAGATCAACAACACAAAAATTAATGTATAAGACAACACACCACTTATTTATGAAAAGCATTAATGGCATGGGTAATTCGATAGAGTTTTTGTATTTAGATATCAAGATTGATTTAGAAATGGCATAGATCAACATTTTATAAAGTGAAAAATGGTAAGGGTGTGCTATCTCATACGTTAATTTTTGTATTGTTGATCTGATAATTTTTTTTTCAGTTTATTCTAATTTTAAATGAAATGTAGATTAATGAAAGTACATCAATTCACCTTAAATAGGACACAACTATCCTCTTGATAGATTGCACCATACGTACAAAAAATAGCATCATACATACATAAAACATGCATAAAATACGAATGACAACATGGATGACCATTGAGGGGATCTTGGGGGGATGGACAATGGTGATAGAGGACTGGCAGGGACGGAGCGGATGTGATCGATTGACAAAGAAGGATAAGGACACCAAAAAACAAATGAAAACAACACATCCATCCTCACCGGTGCATTTAATTGAAATAGTTCGTCAACTTATTATTTTACCACCTTATTGTAAACATAAAATATTACTCCTTGTTGACAGTAATCACTGCTTGCAAACATGTTACGCCAACCACATGATCAAAATATTATTTTACTACCTTATTGTAAACATAAAATGTTACTCCTTGTTGATATTAATTGTTGCCTCTAAACATGTTACACCAACCGCATGGTCACAATAAAATCATCCTTTAAACTAAACATGTTTATGCTACCATGCAGACAGTAAACTCATCTGGAAAGTTACTATAACTACAATTAGCAATCATAACTTCACCATGAAGTAAAGGGAAAATAGTAGGGAAAGGTTATTGTGATTAGTGAGAGTCCAAAAATACTCTGTATTTTTGGTGAATAGTGGGAGACATAAAACATTATGCATTTTTGGTGAAGAGTGGGAGCGTAAACACATAACATTTTGAAGTTTCGGGTACAGAACAATAGGGAAGTAGACAAAGAGGTTCCAAAAAAGGCATGTTGTATATATAGAAAAATACATTTATATTTATTTTCTTTTTTGTAAATTTGTCAAAATACATTGGCTGTTTCTTTTTTTTGTATCCTTGCTTGTAATCGTAAATTTTCCATTTGATTTGTTGTTAGAGTTGCATAGTAGAATCAATAGTACATTTTTGGTGAGCGGGAATGAAATAACACAATGTTTGTGAGCGTTGGTGGGGGGAAGAGTTAGCCCAAAGTGCAATTATAAAAAGGTGAGTTTTATACAACCATAAGAAAATAGTACTGTAGACACCTAAAAATCCTTTAGAAAATAAAAGTATTTTTATTTTTTGAAAACCCCTGATGACATCATCATTTACTAATTAATTAATTAATATATTTTTATGCCATTAAATCCCTTTATTTTAATTAAGCATCTTTAATTAAAGAATCCCTCCCCAAAGCATTTAAATCCAATTTAAATAATTTTCCTATCTTTATTGAATCAATATTCAATAGACGATGTCACAATCCCTAAATAAATTTCATATTTATTTAAAGCCCAAAAACCTAGAACCTTCTAGCCTTTCCTAAACCCTTCCAATCTTCCCTAAACCTTTCCTAAACCCATTTAGGAGATGTTTCCTACGTCCCCTAAGCTAATCCAAGTCTATTTGACTTTTAGTCAAACCCTTCCCCAAATGAGCCTTACACACTCATTTAAGCCTCTTACACCCTCTTTAAGGCCTCTTACAACCTCATTAAGAGACCCATGTCTCTTCTTCCACACATGTTCCCCTTGCACACTTCCCTAGTGTTGCTCACACATGTAAGAAACCCTAACCCAAGCTTAACCTTACCATACCCCAAACCATACCCCAAACTCTACCCTAGACCTTAACTCTAACTCTAACTCATCCTCCTAACCCAAGCCCTTCCCAAATCCTATAAATACCCTCACTTCCCAAGAAAAAACATAGAATTTACATCACTCATATGAAGTAGAGTTATAATGCTAGAATAGCTCTAGATCCTTAAGCTCTTTCATAATTGTTAGATTTCTTTGTTTCTTCAAGCTTTCTAACACATCTTAGCATAGAACTAATGGATAAATCATAGTTTCTTTTATTGTTTTGTATAGCATAGCATCATATCACATCTATCTTGGATTAAAATCAACTTAGAATAAACATTCATAGCATAATCTGCATTTTAGCTCATTAGGATCGTTAAGGCCTTAAGGGAAAAATGAGTGTTCTATACCTAGTTTTGTACCACTATAGGGTTCTTATGATCCCTATTCAATCTTGATACCTCCTAACCATCATTAGGGAATTTCTCCAAGTGATTCAAGAGCACACCCACATCCCTAAAGCAAGAGAAAGTCAAACGGTGACAAGGTGCTCCCGTTTAAGCTCTATTTGAGTGTCATTGCATTTATTTTTCTATTTAAAGATTAGGAATATGCTGTTAGATTCATGTTCAATAATGTTTGAATGATCTACGCCTTTCAAGATAGATTAGGTTTGTACTGATCACAAGTACAATTTAAAAAAAAATTCTTGCATAGTTTTAAAATTTATAATTTTTTTTGTACATTATCTTGTATTCATGTGACATGCCTATGAATTTCCACCTAGTTGAAAGGAAATTTGCAACAGTAGGGGGATAACATTTTACAGATTGTGAGTACTCGTGAAAAGAACACATGATTAACATAAGTAGGCGGAAAAAACACAATATATATGTTTTATATGAGTGTGAGCCATAACAATTTAATTTTTTATTTATCAGCTAACAGATTTGAGTTTTGAAGGAGCTCGGTTGTAGATGCACTAAGAGCACAAAAAAATATAGTTGTAGGCATTGGGTGTCCATGGGAAAAAATTAGTTCAACCTTAAATCTTTAGGCCTTGGATACTCCTTCAACGTCCCTCCCTTATTCATAGTTCGGTATTAAATATTCCAGTTTCAGCCATGTGCGAAACAATTGAACGTTATTGTAAAAATGGTAAAAAATAAAGAACAATTTCCACGGCCCACAACTGCACACTTAACATTTCCTCCATCTTATATTTAATTGTGCAATCCTAATTAAAACCGAGTCGTTGATCTTGAAAAATATGATCTCTACTTAGACTTCTTGAAAACAAGGTAACTGGGACCTGTAGACACCTAAAATTGTCCATTCACACTAATGTTAATTTTTATTAATATTTTCCCTTAAAATTATGGTTAATTTTATTAATTGACTATAATTGTTATATTCTTCTATCTATTTAATTAAATTTACTTTAATTAAATAAATTCATTTTCCCTTTGTATTTAAATTTAATTTAAATACTATAATATATTAAATTTAATTTAATTACTATAATATATTAAATTAAATTTAATATATTATCCTTCCATTTCCCTTTATAAAATAAATTTTATTTATTTTATCCCCCCACTAGCCTAAAAGTTCTTCTAAACCATGATTAAATTAAATTTATTTTAATTTAATTCTTTTTCCCTTTTTCCTATGCTTACCTTTTTCTAATATTCCTCTAATCTTGATTAAAAGGTGGATTACCTCTAAACATGTACACAATCACTTTTTCCAAGCTAGCCACCTCTCCATCTTTTTTCTCTACTAATCATTTTTAAATTCCCCTTTTCCCTCTCAAATGAAGTTTGCCTTTTTCCACTTCACTTTTTTCAAACCCTACCTAACATCCTTTTGCCTCTTAATCCTAGCCACTCATTTTTTTTTGCCTCTTCATCCTAGCCACTCCTCTTTTTCCTCTTAATCTTGGCCATACATTCTTTTGCCTCTTAATCTCCACCATCCAATTATTTTCATTTTCTATAAAAGGAGGTCTCACTCCTCATTTTAGGTCTAGGTTCTTTTTCTTCTTAATGTCTTAGCTCTTGCATCTTCTATCATTCTTAATCATTATAGTTCTTTTCTTCATTGCAATATAATCTTGTTCTTAGATCTTAATCTTGTTGTATTATCATAGATATTAATCTTATTATCATTATCATAGTCTTGAATCAATCTTGCATCATTTAATATTCATCATTTGTGAAGCTTGGGGCAAGTTCCTCATACTTGTTCTCAATCCCTTCACCATCATCTAACTTGCATCCCATAGTTTGCATTAGTTTTGCATTTCATTTGTGTTGGGAGAGCATACCCACAATAATCTCAAAAAGAAAATTAAACAAGGCTTTGGGTGCCCTTGTTTTAGCTCATCGGAGGTTGTAGTGAAGATTACTTATTTTGTTGCATTTGAAATGACTAACATCTATTGTGATTTTGTTTAGTGTTTTGGTTATTTTCATTTGCAGCAAATAAGTTTATATTTTCATTGCATACAGGACCCACAATACTAAAAATAAATGATGTCTTCGACGTCAGGCATTTGCACACTTACAATTTTGTAGATCTCATATTTAATCATGAAAGATTGAATAGTTAAAATTACACTGGCCAAAAAATAATAATTTATGCATCAACAAAGAAAAAGTAATGTTACCTCGATAAAAGTTATGTGCATAACATTTCCCATCGGGATGGGCCATAAATCTTATACCAATGACCTGAGTTATGTCGATGACAAAAACACACAATGGTTTCCACCACCCGTACATGTGTACTTAATAATTCCTCCATATTATATTTAATCGTGAAATCATGATTAAAAGTCAGTTGTTGATCTTGAAAGAGATGATTGCTGGTTAAACTTCTTGTAAATAAGGTAACTGTGACCTACAATATAGAAAACACTTCATGTTTTCCACTGTGCACTAAAATTTTTGTGCATCTTAAGTTTAATCGCACAAGCGCGATGAAATATGGACCGTTTAAAATTCATAGGATGAAAAAAAACATTACTTGTTAAAAAAAAAATTAATGTTACCCTGATAGAAGATGTCGACAAAACATTTCCCTTTGAGAGGGGCCCAAAATCATCTAGCGATTACCTAAGTTATGTTGATGTCGAAATAAACAACATTTTCCATCGACAAAACAAGAACAATGTTGCCTCGATGAAAGTTATTAGCATAACATTGCCCATTGGAATGGGTGTAAACTCTTCCATCAATAAGGGAAGTTATGTCGATGGTGAAAAAACAAGATTTTTTTGACCCCCTGTCAGATGCATTAAACACAGTGCACTTCTTGTGTCGAAAACTTACAAAAAACATAGTGCATTGTCTGTAATGTTAAATATTTATTTTTTGTCTTCTTGATAGTTATGTTGTGTCCATATGGTGTATAAATCATAGGAATGTTGGTCACTGTGCTGAAAACATACAAAGTTTTTCCCATGAAGAGTGTTTGGGATGGGATATTTGCCTTGCTCATTTGGTGTAATTTTTGTTCATACGAATAAAAAGAAGTTGCATGATTGAAAGGTTTTTTTTCCCATGAAGGAAGATTTACATAAAATAAGTTTTAAATCAAAGCACATAGTATTTGGAATACTTTGAAAATTATGAATATTCGGGCACACTATGTCTATCTGATATAGATGTGGATACAAATATAGGATATGTGTGCACAAGGAGGGGCATATTACTTTCCAACTACTCTATTAATCATTAATTGAGAATCAACAAGATATCTTCAAACTAGCCAATCCATCATTTTTTAACTCCATAGTAAACATGTTTGAGCCAACCTAATGGTTCTACTATTTTTAAAATGTACTCTTTGTTTTGTATTGCAACTGTGCAATAGTTAACAACTTAGAGTACATAGAGGTGTTCCATAAAAAGGGAATCTATAACATGCTATACTAATTTTGGTGTAACGATGTTCAAAAGTGTCTTGTACAAGTGATAAATCCACTTGAAATATGAGTGTGAGTGGAGGGATTGAATGTCCATGCTTATTAATCGATGTGTTGCACTTCTTATAGTATCTTATTTCCCAAGCATCTAGGAGACACAAATTGTGTAATTGTGCAAGTAATTTTTAGTGTCACCCTAGTTATGTTTTTCATATGCCCTTAATGTTATCACTGAAGCACAGTTTTTAATTTTTATACATCCCCTTTTCATTTGTAGATTTCTATGATGAGGAGAAAATGCAAGTGGCACCTGATCTCCCAACTTGAAGTGCAGATGAAGGTGATGGAGTGCAACCTTTCTCATCTAATGAAATCAAGTGGAGTCTAATTGGTGTGGAAGATGATGAGGTAATGGACTTGTGTGTGACAATTCTAGTCCTCATAATTGAGGCTTTTTTCACAGGGGAGTCAAAGAGGGAAAGCATTGAATGTGTATTTGTCTATGTGTCCCATAGAGACCACATATGTGAAGAGTACCAAGAAAACATAACTAATATTTATTCTAGGTGAGTAGTAACAATCAACATTATAATTTTGATAAAAAAATTATCGCAATACATTTATGGTTGAAAACTATCTTTATGTGCATTTATTGGTGTTCATTTGGGATAAAAGATAATAGGAACAATACATGGGAAAAGAAACGTGTCTACGAATTTACAAAGGAAAGGGGTTGTCAATACCACTTCAATGTTAAGGTTATGTTTGGTAGACCGAAGGTGGCTATTTTGATTTTCACTGATATATTGCACGTAGATGCAAATGGTATAGTTTGTAATGGTGAAAATGATCCAAGAAATGAGCCATGGTCTCAATTAACCCCGAACCTTTTTGCAGAATGCAAGGCTTACATAGAGGAGCTATTGACAATGGATGTCAGTGTGGATTCTGTCATGGAAATACAACTGACTGATCCATATTTTTTGAGTATGTTGTAAAAGAGAGATAGTTTCCTGACACAAAAAGATGTCATGAATGCACATAGAAGAGTGAAGTCCACTCAAGATCAAAAAAATGTTCATGATCCCACTAGTATCCTTAAATGGAAATAAGTGGATCTGAATAATTTCTTTTTTTGGCAGCATCCATAGAATGACGGGAGACCTTTCATTATGGGTATCCAAACCCCATAGATGCTTGATATAATGGTTCAACGCTCACCCAATTCTATAATCTTCATGGATTCCACATTGTCCACCAAAAAATATGGGGTGAGACATCTCATGATTGCAGAGAGTAGTAAAAAGTCTTTCTACTTGTTATATGTGATTCACATATTGTAGTCATTGTCGACATCTTTATTGTGTGTATTATCAACTTTATTCATTAGTTGTATTTGACAAGCAACAGTTGGGGGTGCTTGACGCATGGGCCATGTCTTCCCGTAACAAGATTGAGGACATTGAAGGGTGGCTATGTGTCATATATAGATGATGAAAGGAGGCTAGAAATGACCGAACAATGAATTCCTTCTTAACTAATGATGCCAACGTAGAGATACAAGCCATTCAATAAGTGCATGTATCTTTTTCTTTGATTACCTATTTAAATTCCTTATATAAGTATCTTTTCCCATTTTCCCACAACTAAAGCCACTCACAGTCCAATTCATGTGCACTAGGGCAACTTTTCATTGTCATGTCATTCTATGCAATTGGCATGTGCATCAGGCATGGAAGAAGAATGTACTAAAGTACACATAAAATGATAGAGTGAATGCAATGTTTGAACACCTCAAGACAATAATGAAGGAAATGGGTGAGAGTGAGTAAATAAATTATAGGCTATTGAATGATTTTTGTGTTTCATTTTTTGATCAACCGTAATTTCTAGAATATTTATGGAGGACATGGTGTCAAGGGGATGGCCATATAGGTAAGAGATCCCTATCTTTTTGTGAAACTATTTATTATTTTGTAATCCTTGTTCTGTTAATTACTATGCATTCACATTAAATCTATTCCCTATGTTGTACACAAAAAAATGTGGGCAAAAATCTCCAGATGCTTCCCATATGCAAATTAGGACACAAATATTGCCATAGAATTGTATCATTGAACATTGAAGATGTTGTACCTTTGCAACTGTCAAAATAAATGTATGCATCAGATGGATCATCTATACTTCAATCTCATGTACAAGATGGAACCATTCTATAGAAAAAAGGATAAGTTACAGGACTTTGGTTTCATCACGAACTATAGGGTGCAAAGTTTGTAGAAAAGTATAGAGAAGGCAAAGGAAATTCTTGATGATGATTACTTCCCAATGAAACTAGACCAGGATACTATATTGTGAAAATCTAGACATCATGCAATTTTTATGTGGTCAGACCTTGTGCTCATCACCTATATGTGTGTGATTATCCTTGGGACCCACAAGGAAATACATGCAAGAACATGTTGAAGGTTTCAACCATGATTGTTGGTGTGTTCGACGTCATAGAAGGCATTAGTGTAAAGTCAATGTTTTCTAGTCATTTACTCTTTCTTTGAATGATGTACTTACACTATGGATTTGTGCATTGATTTATTGCCTCTAACATGATAATTGGAATGCAATCAATTTTTGCACGCAAAATGATTGAGTCATATCAGAGATGGAGAGGTCACCACCCCATATGGTCATTGAGAACACATGCCATGATACAGGTACTTCAGACTACCCTAAAATGGTAGTTGATGTTCAATCGCCTCTTCAAACACTGGCTTAGTGGAATGAATTGATTAGGTTGTTGAAGTTTGTAATGCAAACATTTGCACAAACACATGAACAAGTGAAAGAATTCTTAGAATGCGTCAACCATTTCCTGATCGATCTTAACCAGTTAGGTGTTGTGCCATTCACTCGGACTCCCAACAAAAATTTATCTATAACAAGCATAGTTCAGATGCACCCATGGTCTAGTGCTAGCAGGGTTCACATCCCTCGAAGGTGACAATGCACGTGTGGTTCTAACCATGAGAAATTGATTGAAGTTGATGCTTCACAATCATTTGTGTTTCCCACTGATGGCTACAAGAGGGGGATGACTAAGAAGGAATCCTTACATTTTGTAGAACACAGTGGGAACACTACCTCTAATCCACTAACCATTAGTGAGAACTTAATTTCTAATAAAAAATAAAAAATTCCTTCTGAATGGTTGGGAGCATTGGATATTTATATTTTATTTTTCCCTTTTATTGAGAGTCTCTAACCTTAATCAACAACTATCGTTTATGATTTGCAACCAGCACTAGCATGTGCATCAATAAATTAACGATGAAGATTATCTTTTGATGGTGCCACTAGTGGAGAAGTTGCCCATGGTGGTGCTAATTAGTCAACGTGCAAAAGATCGTGTTCACTTTTTTTTGCACTGTGCACCCATGTATTTTATTTTTTTATGTTTAGTATTGTCGAGTGCACATTTTCCACTATACAAAAAATTTGATAGTGTTTGTTTTGAAAATTAGTTTGGATATATATATTTGTTTTGTGTTGTCAAACAATTATGTATGACATGGAAGATGTGCCACACTGTATTACATCTTCATATGCTCTGGAAATTTAACAAACACTTTATCATTTTGTACACAATTTTGTGAAGGACATAATTTTGCAAAGGATTTTTTATTAGTATTGGCGCATGCAGGACACACGCCCCACAAGAAATAAAAAAAAATAAAATCTTTATTTTTGTAACTTTCTAGCTTTCACAACCTTAATATAATGACCTATTTGATGATACATTTTTTATACATCTATATGAAATTAATGTATTTTTGTAACATGTTATATTTTGGTGAGTGCAGAAACTTTTCGATTCTGCTATTTCTTTGTTGGATTAGTTAGATATGAATAGGTTCATAGTAGCACAATGCATGAGGTATTGTATTCTATCCAACATACCTTTATGCCTCTTTATATATATATTTATGTTTCAGCTGATCATTTGAGTTATTCTCTTTTTTGCTATGCCTGTCCTTAAATCTTGCTGACTGTCCTATTCACTATATATGTAGGGTTATGGAGTACCGTGTTGCTAACTTTCCTGAAGTCTCAAGAATCATAGAACTCCTGGTCCATCTATAGACGATTATTGTAGAGGGCTATGCCGAGGTGGATTCTATGTGGAGGGGGTAGGAGATGCATGTTCATAGAGATGGCATGGGCAATTGTGACATGACCATTTCAATCAATGCATGGTAGTTTCAATTTGCATATTTGGTTGATAGGGAGGAAATACAAGAAAAGACAAGGATAATTAGGTCTTCCATTATGTACTGTCATGTATGTCTCCTGAGGCTAGTCGTGTCATGATCCATGATAGAGATTGGGAGTAGGAAACATGCTTAGGAGCTAGTATCCAATGACTACATGTCTTATGTATGTGATCATTTTCCAGTAAATATGATTGTGTTGCACTATATAGAAGGATTCAGGATACAACATAGTCGCAGTCCACCATTGAGATTCAATGGGATCATGCTACGATGCCCATGCTCAGAGAGATGATCATATACGTCATTTTGTATTTAGTGTATTAATGTGCTTTGCAACCATGTTGTTGTATAGTTGTGCTTGTTTGGTTCACTATAATTAATGGAAAGTATGTTTTGAAAAAAATTCTTTGTATTCCATATATATATGCAATGGCCACCCCTTCAAACATCCTTATTATCTATTTTTTCACTACATTGTGTAATACAAATATTTTATAAAAGTTTTTAAAAAGCCACAATTTTGTTTTTTTTAATCAAATTATGTATATGCTTTGTGGACATACTTTTGGGACACAAATATCTTCCATTAAAAAAGTACATTTGAAAATGTAGAAAGCACAATGGATTTTCATGAATATTTTAGCATTTCATATTCATTATTTGCATCCTTTGTATTTTAAATGCACAAAATAATCTACAAAAAAATAGTGTGTTTTCAACATTTGTGGATTTTTCTATTTGTTTTTTCTAAGTCTTTTAGTGCATGTTTATATGGAGCACAACCAGTTCCATACTTTTGTTTCAGTTGTGTGTAGAGGAATGGTTGCATACCCTGCAACTAATCCCCCATTCTCTCAGTATTTCCTATTGGTGCTAGTGCTAGTGTAAATAGACAGTGTTTTGTACTCGCACTTGAATATGTAAGGTGTTATACAACGTACATTTCAAAATGCATAAAACACAATGGATTTTCATGAAGATTTTAGCATATCATATTCATGTTTTGCATCCTCTGTATTATAAATCTATAAAAGAATCAACCAAAACAACAGTGTGTTTTTGACATTTGTAGATTTTTCTATTTTTTTCTATCTTTTAGTGTATTTTTATATGGAGTTTAGGTAGTTCCATACTTTTTTTAGTTGTGTGTGGACGAATGCTTGTGTACCTTGCAACCACTCACCATTCTCCCAACACTTCCTATTGTTGCTGGTGTAAATGGACAATATTGTGTACTCACACTTGAATATGTAAGGTGTTATATAATGTACATGACTAAAAAGTGTGGGTTTTAAAGAAAAGTTTTGAGATATATATATAATTAATTATCTACATTTGATACAAAAAAAGTTTTATTTTATCTCAAATATTGTCTTTAACTGAGTATTTTAGTTTATTGTCTTAAAAAGTCATGTTTATAAATTATCATAAAATATTGTCTTAATACATTGTTTTTAAAAATTGTCTTCACATTGTGCCTTAATAAATTATCTTTATATATTATTTTCAAAAATTGTCTTCTTATATTATACTACTAAATTTTGTATATAACGAGAATATGTATTAGACATCTTCTATTTCTCTTTATAGACAATTTTAGTGTTTTTTATAAAGGTAAAAATAGGTTTTTGAATGGAACCTGAAACCATTTACAATAAAGATTTTAAAATTTTCAAATCAGCCCTTACAAAATTTGAATGCCTACTTTACAACTGACAGCAGGACCCAAACCCACCCAAAAAGATAATGAAAAGGAAACAAAAAGCATCAAGCAAAAAGACAAAAACTAGCACGAGCACCAGCAACCACCCAACAACCAACCAACAGGAATTGCTTAATCTTTTTCATTGCCTTCTCTGCCTATTTTTGCAGTTCCTCCATCTTTTGAATGGATTCTTTGAGACCTTTCAGGTCCTTAGGGGTATCAGGCAGTTTCCTTTTGATGTCGCTTTTGGTTCTAGAACCTATCCCAGAGCTCCTAGCACTAGCTTCCAATGTTATAGTAGTTTTCTCTAGCATATTATTCTCCAGATAGTTATACAAGGCCTTAACATTCATCACAAAGGCATTCAGACCCTCATTGCTATGCTTAAGAACACCATTGATAATATGCTCATTGTGGCTGATTTTCTCTATCTGGTCCTTTAGCTTGTCTTCCCACATAGCTTTAATTTCCTCTATCTTTTCCTCATTCTCTTTATTATTATTTACCTTCATCAAAAACTCTGTTTCCAACTTTTCAACCTTAGCAATACGGAGTTCTATTGTGTTCTCCATGGCCTTTAGGTGATTATTCATATCTTGCAGCTCATGGTTAATATCATGATCATCCTTTCTTTTAACCTCCTCCAGAACTTTGTCATCTGATTCAATACTAGCAGTGGTCTCATTATGGCTTTCCTCACCCCCATGACTAGCCTGACCCTTTGGCTCGTTGTTATTACTAGCTTCCTCTTTGCTTTCCTCTTGTTTTTCTTCTTCCATTTTCTCTTCCTCCTCTTCCCCCTTTTCTTCTTCATTTTATTCTTCTTCTTCATTGTATTTTTCTTCCTCTTCTTCTTCCCCTCTAGCAATCTCAGTCTCCTCTTCTTCTTCACCTTTGACAATCTCTATTTCCTCATTTTCTTCATCCTTCTCACTATCATCAAAAGTGAGGTCCTTGGATTCCATGGCTCCCTCCTCATTCTCAAGCTCCTCCTTCGTATCTTCATCCAAGATAGTAATCTCATTCCTTTCCTAAGAAGAAGGATGAGAGTCTTTAGGTTTGTTTGTGCTAACATGGGGGCTCTTATAGCCCTTCTTCTGGGTATCCTTCTTTATCTCTTCTTCTCCGTCAATCTTTCTCTTTCTTGTAACCCTTTTGGGAATGGGTTTTGGAATCATATCCCTGACATAGTCTATAATCAGAAAAATTAAACCCTCATGAAGCACAAGGTTGCTAGATTTCTTCATGTTCTTTGTTATGCTATTATTCAACGAGCTTAAGAGGAAGTAAGGAAAAGAGACCTTCTTACTATGCCTAAAATGGTTAACCAGAATGAAATGCATATTATAAATCTTAGAGTAGTGGCCATCTAGAGTGAAATAATCTATCATCACCCTAAGGACTTTCACCCAAATTTTCTTAATCTTCACAATTTCTACATAATCTACCGGCCCTTTAGTCAGCAAAGCTTCTTCATTAGTATCTTTAGGGAAAATTTTAAAAGCTTCAGTCCCTATATGTTTATTATCCCTATATAAATTCATTCCCTCAAGGGACAAACCAATAATCTTAGAAATCAAGCTCAGAGTAAGTGGAAAGGATTTTCCTCACAAATTAACTTTATCATTAACCCATCCCTCAACAAATTTTTTAGTTACCTTTTTGTCGAAACCATGAAGCTTTTCCATGTGCAGGGTAACACCACCTCTTCTCATTTTTTTCTGAACTTTTTTCTCCTGCCTCCATTTCTCGCAATTCAGGGGCTCCTCCCTTCTTAGACCATCTCCCATTTTCTCAGAGTTGAGATGACACTGGTTTCTCAAATTTTCAAGGAAAAATAAAACTATGTTCTCTGGTTCTTGCAAATCGCTTTGTTTAACTTCACCCACAATCTGTGTGTCACTAACTCCATAATAATTTTATCACACCTTACCTGGCAATGGTCTTTCCTCGGTACTTTAATTGTCCTTGTCATCATTAAATTTAATTATGTTTCCCTCTTTGTGATTAAGTTTATCATAATTGATAAGACTTAAGATCTCAACATTGAGATTCACTTCCCTGGTCCAATATTTGATGACTTCACTATGGGCCCCCATATTAGCTAAGCTATCTGCAGGCTTATTTCCTTCCTGGTAGACATGGGTTATGAAACTTTCCTCAAAAGTTTGTAAAGTATTTTTTATTTATTCGATTATGTGGGCTATAGTCCAGGAGGTCTCACTTTTTCCTTTTATGCAATTGATGATATTGAGAGAATAATCTCCTTCTAGCCAAAAGTTCACACAACCCATCTCTTTTGCTAGTAGCACAACATGTAAGACCACCTTAGCTTCAATGGAATGATTGGTTTGTATTCCCAGCAGAGCTTCCACAACTCCCAGGTAATTACCATTCTAGACTCTTATTAAACCTTCCACCCCTGCCCTTTTAGGATTCCCCTTAGTAGCTCCATCAAAGTTTCCTTTGAGCCAACCCAGTGGGGGAGCAGTCCACATTATATTATCTCTGGGGTTGGGGTCTTTTTTTCTTATGTAGCTATCCCAAGAGAGAATATCTTCAATATTATTTTCCTTGTTCCATAGTTGAGAATTAGTAGGATATATACAATTTTAATGTTATTCATATAGTGAGAAGTATTATTTATATCCAAACATTTTTTAGTAGAGAGATAATCAACCTCTAAATCCCAAGTATTGTCCCCGCACAAAGAATATACAAAAATGAATGACAAATAAATAAACAACTTTTTATTTTTTAAATGTAGGTTTCAATAGTCAATGTTTCAAAATAGAAATAATAAAATATTCATTCGATTCTTTGTAATTGTTTTCAATATTTTGTTACTTAGAAAAAATACTCAACAAAATAGTCAAAAATATTGAGTCCATTCTTTGTAATTGTTTGCAATATCAACGGACCCACCACTTTCTTCTTCAACTGATGCATATGAAAGAAAGTATAAGGAATATATGATTCATATGGTTGAGATGCAGTTTTGTCTTACTTGAGGTTTTCTCTGGTACACTTTCATAAAAAGACCAATTTGTCAAATGAAAATGTGGCAAGTGTCATCTTGGGCTTGAAGCTTTTTTTCTCCCTGTTTCCATAAAGGGAATTCATGGCCATGAGATAGGGGTTCCACACTTTCTATACGATTTCATAGTTTTAGGTCTTAGTACTAACTTTTTAGTGAATGGGATTGTTGTAAAGTATTTACATAGCAAATATAAAGGATTTTATGCCTAGTTTTGCAGATCTTGACCAAATGAGCTACAAAATCATTGTATGATAGTAATAGCATTCTAAATTTAATAGAAAATAGAGTTCATATCCAATTCTCTCCATTGTTGAAATAGTATTCTATTTTGAATGAAATAAATGAAGATTTTATCTAGTTCGGTGCACTATTGTGGTGTATGCAATTTCTATTTGACACTTTAATCCAAGAGTTTAATTAAATGCTTAAAATATAATTACAGACTGATAGGGTTTTGCATGGATTTTGATAAGTAGTTTGGATTGGAATTATTTGTAAGATATATTGTAAGGAAATGTATTCTCAAATCTTATGCTATTGGGGGATTTTTCTATCATAGTTCATCTTGTATTTTGTGGATTCATATACCGAATGGATTAAGGCACTTATCATATCTTGTGATTGTCTTTACTAGTCAATTTGTGTTCAATTTCATTTGAAACTTGCTATCAAATTTGATTAAATCACACACAATAATTTTTCATTTTACATTGTAGTGTCATGTCATGCTCCAATTTAGTTGAGGATTAATGGGGAATTATCCATTCTTCAGTATTTTCCTAACACTGTTGATTTTTATGAGAGATTTCTGTTGTTTTTAAAATTGATTCACAAGTTTGGTGAAAATATTATGAATGAATCAAGCGATTACCCTCCTGGGTTTTTAGAGCCCAAAGTGTAGAAGGGTTTGTTAAATCCTTGTCAGTTGGTCCAAGTCCTTGATATTTTTGATCATTGAAGTTGGCTTCTCCATTGAGAATTGATAGATCAACTTGGTTACTATTCATTAGTGTAAACCCTTTTACAAGCCAACATGTTCCTCCATAACCAAGAAACATTCCATTGTTATATTTGAAGAATTATTGAATATGGATACTAATTTCCAAAACACCACAACTTCATAGTAAAATACATAAATAGTCATCTAATCTATACATGTTCACCAAGCTCAATGGTGCACTAGAGTAACTCCTCGATTTATAAATATTTGTGAAAACTACAATGAATTATTTCCTTTTCAAGATGTTCAAGCTAAACCATAACCAAGAAGTCATATGTGGATTGAACACTTTTAGTTGCATTTGGAGAGAAATATTTTTCCACCTAACAAAAACCATATCATAATATTCATTTGTGTCATGTACCCTAAAAGATATAGATGATTGAGTGAACAAGAAGCATGTCATATTCTTCATTTTTCTCCTCTACCCTAAAAAGAGAGAGGAGATAATAATTTTGTAATCATAACAATAATGATTTATTGGGAAGAGATTGTGAAGAAGACTGTAGATATAGTACTTTGCATGGAAAAGAACACTAATATTTTTGAAAGAAGAAGCAATGTATTCATAAACAACATAGAAGGAAAAATGGAAAAGAAAACTTCTTATTAAGTACCTTGGAAAACATTGTAAAAAGTAATGATAATAATCTATAACACAAAAAGGGAAATAAACATTACAATGGAAGTGAATGGAATACCCTCCAATGATACATATCAAAAGGGAAGGAACCATGAAAAGGTAATGAGTTTGATAAGAGAAACACTATCTATAGTGAAGTTCCCATGAATAGCTATAGAGCATCATAGTGACACTGATCAAGATCTGCTAAGAATAAGAAGAATGCAAATAGAAATAAAAAATAAAGCATAGAAGAGAGATGAAATGACAATTAGTGATACAAAGAGCTGTTTATAGTTAGAAGAAGAAATATAGGACTACCATGAACACGTGAAAGAGAAACATTGGTTTCTCATAAACATTGTTATTGATGAAAAGCTATTGTCATTTTGTGGAGCTGAATTACCATCTTACAAGAAAGACTGAATGTAGAGAATGTCACGGCCAATGATAGTAGGATTATACAATATCAAATTTTTTTTGATGCAACCATTTGATAGATACAAATTGGGAGAAGTATTGGCAAATGCCATGTTGAATACAATGAAAGGGAAGATGGAATGAGTAGTGGGCCTAAGTCCTTGATGGAGTTAGACATGTGATGACTTACAAAAATCTTAAAAGCCAAAGATATTGAAAACATTTGAAGATGGTCTCCAACAAATGTTCCAAAGAGAAATCAAGTTAATTATTGTTGTGTGAAAATATAACAATTGTGATTAGATGGAAATCCGACCAATTTGTACTTTCTCCTGAATAATATCATGTACATTGGCATTCATTCATGATAATGGAGGGAATTGATACCAAGACATAGAATACGATATAAAAGATAGGAATACAAGCAATTTTGCAGTGACACAACAAACTTAGAATGTCATTGGGTAGTGCAGATATAAAACCTAATTTGGAACATAGCCATTCCCAACATTACTTTGTGAATGCACAATTAAGAATGATAAGGTCGTCAGTTTTATTATCATTTTCACATAAGGAACATTTTCTAGGGCCCTCATGACCATCTTAGTGAAGCGATCAGTAGTAAGAATTTTCTTTTGGAGGGGTAACCATATGAAGAGTCCAACCTTGGGCATGCAATGTTTATCCCAACACAAGTGCAATGGTAATTCATATTTGAGCCTAAGGTGTTTATCCATCAACAATTTGTACCCATCCATGGTGTTACACTTCCCTGTATTGGATGATCCCCATATCAATTTATCCTTAGAGTTATTGAGTAATATACATCTTTTTCTAAGGATATCTAAGAGGGTTGTTTTCTCATTGTCTGGGATATCAATATTAGTTCACAATTTCCATTTTGTCTCTGAAAGATAATCCTCCAAGGTGGTATCAATATAATTATTTACATGTATACCCCATAGGTTTTTCAAAATATCCTTAGTATTCCCAAAGTTGTTAAGAGTTGTAATTGGAGGGTTACCTTCCCAAGAATCTTCCTAGAAAAGGGCTTCCCCATCCACTAAGTTCCAAGTTAGTTTTTCATAGATAATATTTATATATTCTACCATAAATTTCCATATTTGAGATCCTTTGGTTGGGTTAGCCATGTTGAAGAGACTAGATGGGTCTCTCCCATTTAGGTATTTAAATCTTAGAAGTTTTACCCATTTTAAGTTTGGGTTAGTGTACATTCTCCAAATCAATTTAGCTCCTAGAGATTTGCTCTGTTCTTTGATTTTTTGAATCCAACACCCCCTTCTTCCTTGGGCATACATGATTTATCCCACGCAACCAATGAAATCTTATTTTTATCTTCATAACCTTGCCCAAAAATGTTCTAAATAGCTTATTGATCTCATCTTTTTTATCTGTGGGTAAGTGGGTGCAAGATAATTTGTAAATAGGTATTGTTGACAAGATAGATTTAAGCATGACTTCTTTTCCAACAGAAAATATCCATTTATCTTTCCAGGATTCTATTTTTAGTTTAATCTTAGAAATTATGATATCCCATGAATTTGTAGATCTAGTTCCCTTATCTAGGGGAAGGCCCAAGTATTTACATGGGAGTTCCCCTTTCCTAAAATTGAGGATATTACAAATGTTTTGTTCAACCTGCACATCATTATTGAAGAAATATATTTATGATTTAGTGTTATTGATTTCCTAGCCTAAGCCTTTGCATAAGTTGATAAAATTTCCTTTATTTTCCTAGCCTCGGTTATTGTACTACACTTAAACAACATAGTATCATCGAAAAACTATTGGTGGGTGGTTGGTTCCAAATTAGTAGTGTTGTTAATTCCTTTTAAATGTCCTTCAACCATTTTGGCTAAATTTAATTTTTTTTCTAGGCATTCAACCATTATTATGAAAAGGAATGAGGATAGGGGTCCCCTTGTTTGATACCCCTTGATGAATCAAAGAGCCCTTCAGGGTTTTTTTTTACTAGGATAGACTAGAACTTAGGTGTAGAGATGCATTCATATACTAAGATAATCCATTATTTGTCAAACCCAAAATTTTCCAACACTTTGCATAAGAAGCACCAATCCACCTTATCATATGCTTTACTAATATCAAGTTTAATAAGCATACTTGGAGTCCCTTTTTGATAAAAAAAAGTGAATTACTTCTTGAGAAATTATAACTCTATCATATATGGATATTTCTTGGACAAATCCAGTTTGTTCGTTACTGATAATGGAGGGTAGCAGTTTTTGAATCCTATTAGCCATTTCTTTGGTTGGGATTTTATATATGGTATTGCAACGAGCTATAGGTCTAAGATCATCAAAGATCTCAATTTTGTCTTTTTTGGGATGAGTGCTAGGAAAGTG
Organism: Chamaecyparis obtusa; assembly: GCA_027943335.1. Lineage (NCBI taxonomy): Eukaryota > Viridiplantae > Streptophyta > Pinopsida > Cupressales > Cupressaceae > Chamaecyparis > Chamaecyparis obtusa. The sequence continues at coordinate 104,221 of BSBK01000120.1, read as the reverse complement.
CTATTGACTTCCTTTAATAGATTTCCATAATTTTTGACCCCTTCTAAGGCCTCTACAACTTCAGCTCCCAAGAAATGCCAACATTTTTGGAAGAAGAAGGTAGGGAATCCATAAGATCATAGGGCTTTATCTGCCTACATTTGTTTGATTACAGATTCTATTTTTTCCTTGGTGAATTTTTCTTTGAACGTCTTGTTTTGGTTCTCACTAATGATTTTTGGGATGTTCTTTAGAATATCTTCCTGATGTTTAAGGTCTGATCCTTCCCAATTGTTGAAGACTTTTTTAGAATAAGTGACTGCAGATTCAACAATAGTTCTAGAATCCTAAATGGAAATTCCATTAGATTCTTTAATCCTTGTGATTCTATTAATGTTTTTCCACACTTTAGTAATATTATGGAAGAATTTTTTTTTTATCTCCATCCTTGAGCCATCTTTCATGAGACTTTTGTCTCCAGAATAGTTCCTCGTTTGCAAGGATATCCTCTAGCTCAATTTTTAGTGTTTTCTCTTTTAAATACGATTCCTCATCCATTCCTCATCCATATATATATATATATATATATATACATATTATCTTTCTAAATCTATATTATATATTATTTGAGAGTAACTTTTATGTCTATAATTTTTGTGTTTCTTAATATTAAGCATTATGTTTATATTGTAAATATTAATATTATTGTATACGAATATTATAATTGTACAATAAGATTTTATATTAATTCATATTATATTTTATTATAATAGATTTTTATAATATACGATTGGTATAAATATTATCTTTATATTATATTACATCATACTAACATTAGATTATTTTCAAGATTAATTTTTATAATATATATATATATATATATATATATATATATATATATATTATAAAATTTAGCAAATGAAATAAATATTACTCCTAGTAAGATAAATCTGGTAGTTTAATATATTAAAATTGAATGATTTATTTAATTTCATTGAAATTGTGCACCTTATTGGTACTAGCTATATTAGAATATAAAGGAGGCCAGCTAATGGTACTAAATATGGAGGCTTCCTTTATACAATTAGGAGTGGGTCCATTAGATTTCACATATTTGCACACTTGAGTATAGTTGTCTCATAATATCACCACTAGGCCAATTCTAGATAAAAACCTTCAGGTTGAGAAGGAGTTGGCATAACTAGATATTCTTTATTGTCTTATGCTTCAGTGACTTGGGTGCGTTATAGAGATTTGTAGCTACTAGTGGAGGAATGCAGATTATTGTGCAACAAACAAAATAGATTATCGACCACTGAATTGAAGGCTCCATCTTCCTCATCGCTAATGGGAGGTACCCTTTTTGGGTGATTTACTTAGCTGTGATATGAAAACTGCTAGCATGAATGTTGATGGTATTTCTATGGGGGAGTATCCTAGTAACAATGGAGGCATGTTACAGTGACTATGTGTTGCATTCATGGCAAGGTTTGTCATTGATGTCAACATATATTATTGATTGATTATTTAGAAGCCTGCAGACAGGTTGTAAAGAATTGTATGAACACAATATAGAGAATTAGCACTTGCGAACTTAGAGGAAGACTCTTCATGATGTATTGGGTTACTATATATGATTGCACATTGTTATGAGTTTATCAGACATATTTTTGACTAATTTAGTGATAACTATTTCTCAGGAGACAAAAACTATGATTCTCACAGAATTGATTACAAAAAATTGTGAATAACACTCATGGTTTTTTGGGTCATGATGTGCAAACATAGGTTTGTATTGGAAATTGTCTTGAGATCTTATTGTGATTATATGGCATCATAATTGTGCAAGTGACATCAAAAATGGCATGTGTATTGGTGAATACCTATTTGGAAGCTAACTTGGAACATGTTTTCAAGTTATGTGATATGCAAGCTTAATCTACAGATCTAAATGATAAATTGATGTAATAATTATATTGTAACATTGTAAGAGGTGTCATGTGCATCTTTTCATGGGTCCATTTATATTTGGTAAATAGGATTTATCCTATGAAGGCCAACTCAAATATAATTGATGTAACTGGTGTATAAGGATTGAAATCCTTGGAAAATAGGTGTGAAAAAAATAAGGAACAATTGCATATGTGACTTGAAGGGGTTAATGCGAGTTGGAGGCTACATTGGATAATATTTGAAGAATAGTACTTGTCCACTTAGGCATAAGATGGAGCTTTCTTGGTAGTGATTAAGTACTTGAAGCAGTTTCAGAAAATTTTTTTATCTTAGTCTTGAAATTGTAAGGTTTGGGTAACCTGAGGGTGGCATTAACTCTCAAATCTCCTGATCAGATTAATGTATTGTACACCCCTAATAGGGTAATTTCCTCTAATAGGGTTGGAATCCTAGCATGGTCGATTCTTTAATTGGGATCACATTGTTAAAGGCTCTTAACAGGGTCTATCCTTTAACCAAGACCTACCTATTGTAATACTCAGCTCCTAACAAGGTTATTATACTTATAGTGCAGATATTTGTGGGTAACATCCCCACTGGGTTTTTTCCCTTAAAAAGGTTTTCCTCGAGAAAAAATCTTGGTGTTCGTGTGTATGTGTACTAATAATGCATTTAATTTTCAAATCAATATTTAAGTTAAAGTTGGCATCAAATAATTCACCCCCCCAGTTGATTAGGACATTGTTATTCTAACAATTGGTATCAGAGCTCTTGGTCCTCAGTCAAGAAAAATATAAAAACTTGAGGTAAGATCAGGATGGCCTTATTTCAAAAAGGAGAGTCCTAAGTTTGATGCAGAAAATTTTGACACAAGGAAAGAGAAGATGAGAATCATCTGATGTGTATGAGATTGGAATATTGGCTCATTACTTGGAAAGATGTTCTTATCATAAAGGAGGAAGACCTTGAAACACACATTACTATTGAAGAAGAAAGGAAAAGGTTTGTGTGCAATGTTGTTGTAAATGAAGCCTTGGTTAATGCACTATTTGGTGTTAAATTCACAGAGATCGGAGATCTAACAAAGGTAAGTGAGATCTAGAAAATATTAGTTGCACTCTATGAAGGAGATGAATACACTAAGTGCGAAAAATTATAAAATTGGAGGATAAATATGGAGACAATACAAATGAAGGATGATGGAAGAATAAGGATGTATTTACAAAGAGTGTCTGAATGTGTGATTGGAATCATAAACAATGGATGTACTTATACCGAAGATGAAGTCATAGAAAATATTTTGAGATCTATGACTCCTACCTACAAACCCAAATTTCTTTCTTTAGAGGAGAATATACCACAATACAAAGACTTCACTAGAAAAATGTTAGTGGCTAAGTTAACTACATTTGAGACTGCAAAACTAAAAAATACTATACCTAAGGTGGAGACAACATTTAAGGAAAATTTTCATAGAATTAGATCTACTGAAGCTAGATCTAGTAGAGTGAACAAGGACAATAAAGATCTTGGAGAATGTGCTGAGGAATGGGAGGAGATTTAGAGGCTAGACAATCAAGTGGATGAGAAGATCATGGCCCTGATCACCAGGAGAGAAATGAAAGGAGAAGGTAAGTTTGAAGGAAAATTACCTTAACTACAATAAGGTTGGTCATTTTTCATCTAGATGTCCAACTAGAATACCTAAGCATAGGCCTAAATATGGGAAATACAAGAATGATAAGGAATGCTATTATGCTAGTGATGGATCTAAAGATTTAGATGGTGGTTTAAGATTTGTTTATCTAGTTTAGCAAAAATCTTATTGAAATTATGCAACATATATGTGTCTTCTTTTAGTTCTCCTTTCATCTTTTCATTTTCATTCCTTAGACTAGTATTTTCTAGACTTGTATCATGCAATTTTTCATTCAAAATCCCAAATCATTGTTTAGATATGAATAGTTCTTCCATATTTTCTTTTAAGGTGTCATCTTTGGATTTGAGAGCATCTTCTAAACCTTCTTATATTTATCATCCATTCTCTTAGCTTCAATATTTTGACCCATTCTGATTCCAAAGATCTCTAACCCTCTCTACATTTTTTTCTTGTCTTTCTTCAACTCGTCCATCTCCTAATGCATATCCTTATTGTCCTTAAGTAATTTCTTAATCTCTTGAGATAAGGATTCTAGGGAAGCTTTAAATTCCTCACACCCACCTTTTTCAGATAGGTTTTCAATTAGTTCTTGACTTTCATTCAACTGTTGAACCAATTCTTTTCTTTTAGTCCTAGATTTCTTCAACTTCTCTTTGAGTTTCTCAATCATGTCTTCAACATCTGCAAGTTATTTTCTATAAGATTCCATGTCTTCCTCAAGGATATCTCCCAAGTTGTTGTGGTTCTTCAAGTAAAGTATGCTCTGATACCAATTGCTAGATATAGAAGACACTGGGAGGGGGGGGTGAATCAGTGTTGAAAATAAATGAAATAATTCAACCAATAAACCGATTATGATTTTAGACAACTTCCATAGAATCACACATATGCTATAAAGTAAAAAAAATAAGACATCCACAAAGCATAAAACATAACACCACAATTGTTTTTATCATGGAAACCCTTGTTAGAGGGTGAAAACCACAGTGGGGATGGTGCCCATGAATCTCTTCAACTGTAGTATAAAGATTTTCCCATTAGGAGCTTACAATATTCAATTAGGGGTTCACCCTATTAAAAGTGACTAGTACCATGTTAGAAGTACACAAATATTTTCTAAGATCTACCTCACCAGAGGATTTAAAACTCCAACTAAGAAGTCACCCTGTTAAAGGATTTAACAATAAGACCTATTAAAGTCTACCCTGTTACAGGATTTATTTTTTGCAACTATCAGGAATACAATAATAACTTGGTGTCTAAATGTAGCAATTCTTTTTATTAATCAAATCCTTTTTAATCTCTAAATTATGGTGCACTTACCTGCCTTTTACTCTATCTCTAATCACAACACCCAAATTCATGATCGTGACACCAAATCAAACAATTTAGTCCACCTTTATACTGATGTTTTTAAGTCGGATAATACTTAGAAAATATTTTACAAGTTGGCCCACCAAATTGACCAAACTCATAGAAAGTTGCACCAATCATAACTAACATGTCGACCTAAAGTATATTGACATGTCAGCCCATAAATCAACTACCTTGATCATTTGATCAATAAGAACCAATTAGTAGCATAACCGGTTCACACTAAATACACCACCAAAATGCTAACTTATCCAAAACATTGAGTTAATGGTTGTGGTTGTAGAACTATACTTTTCTAACCTTGGTAAACTACCAGGAATGATCACATCTCTAAAAGTGTCCTTTAACTCGATCACTACTCAAAACATTCTCTAATAGTTTCTTCCTATTTACCAATCAAAATACTCAGTATAATCTTCTTTTACTGATTCATCCTAACAATCGGTATCATAAATTATTATAGAGTTGATAGATTTTACATCCATGAAAAACTCCAAAACATCAACCTCTACTATCCAACTCCAAAATCCATCATAATGCTAACAAATCCCTTCTTGATGCCTCTTCGGGATCTGTAATGTGAATCCTCTTCGGTGGTGTAGGGGCAAGCACAAAAGCTATCTCATAATTCATAATTTTTTCAAGCATACATTTGTAATCTCCACACTAAAACAACATACACAATAATTGAAAAAATGTACCTCTATCATCAAGAGGTAATTTAAAAGCATCAAAACGTATCAAAGAGGAAAGAAGATTAGTAGTATATGTCACATATGAAGCTTCCCAATATGTCTGGACATATGTGAAAATAAGTAATTTTATGTGTCAATCAGTCTACCTACTCAACCACCATGACTTTGGTCCCCATTGAATGGCCTTGTTGTCTGGGCATGTTGTCACTTGGCCTCAAGAGTCTGTTGTAGTCTAACACGAGTCTAGTTGGTGTAATCGCTTGTGTTGCATACCCAATTGTGTGTTGAGGAACTGCATCTACCAGTTGCAAGACCCGTGAAGTGATATCATATGTACACTCCATAAAAAAATCATATTTCTCCAATGGATTTTATATTTCTCTGATGGCCATAGTGTCATAATATTATTGATCAGATCCATCTGCACGTCACTATCAAGAGGATTGCAATAAAATGTCCATACATCAACAATGATATCTATACTATGAGAGTGTAGTGAATGGAACATAGGCCTTTCCCCACCCATACCACTACACATCTTTTGTCATCACTAAAAGTATTTTCCTTAATAATACATTGGACATATGGAAGAGGCGTTCTCTTGTGTGGTCCATTTGTAATGTTTGTAGTCTCCTGCAAAATCGAAGCACACAATTATTAATAATATGTTTGTAATGTAGATAAAGGAAAGAAAAAAGAATTACTTTATTCCATGTCATAACATTTCAATAAATTTCACAATACTCCATACAATACAAAAAATGCATCTATATAACTCAGATATGTAAATATTCGAATACAAAATTTAAGGAAAATAACACATCTTCTAAAATATGTTACCTTCATTTCATGTGTACAAAAATAGTAAATGTTATACTATTTTGATAGTTAAGATTATTATAATAGAGATATTATTTAAAAATGAACAAATCTACAGTAGATTTTCAAATAAAGGAACTCATTTTCTGTATTACTTCAAAATATAAAAGGCTTACAACTAATAGTACTGATTATATGGGACTTACAAAGGATCGTGTCCTTTCGATGACTATTTTTGAGCTTAACAATTCATAACAAAAATAAACAAAGATAATTAGGCTTCTTGAAGCCATGATTTAACATTGGACACATGCTCTCTCTAATTTATCTTCTCATTTGTATGAGCATCATGGATGGCATTTCTTGACATTTTTTGGGCATGATAGAAAACATTGTACGCTAACACAGGAAATATTATGTGCATTCACAACCAACCTCTTTTTTTTACTAGTGAATGATACATAGTGTTGATAACCTACAACTGATTGAATAACTTGATGAACTGAATGGACAAGTGAAAGACAAGTGATTAGAGATCACCGAGCTACTAAAGTGATATGTAAGGTAATTAAATCAGTAAATATGTATTGTCATTGATGTCAACTAGTATACTTATCATGATAGTTACAAACATCTGAAGAAGACAAATGGTAAAGGAAAGAGATATCTACATGAAGATGAGATGGATATGGAGATATGGCTAAGGTATACATTGGGTAACTTATTGATGAGTCTATGGTATCATTTTGGTTACTTGATTGCATTATATGAATTTATTATGTATGGAAGATCATAACTAAATAAGTTAATGTGGTCGGTAATTGAAGATTTATGTATACATTGAGCCAGTGCAGTGCATACTGAGTAATAGTAATAACCGAGTTAGTAGTCACTGACACATTCTGTATTGACTAAATGAATGAAATAATTAAAGTTTATAACAACCGACTGAATTAATGAGATGGAAAGTTTCTTATGATTCTGAGGTAAAATATAAAGTTTTTTATGTGAATCTAACGGCTGACAAAATTCAAGATTGATCGAATGGAGAAGGATGAAACATGTTATAGACACATCTTCTAAGGAATCTTGAAGCGGCAAAATGGACAATGGAGATTAAGAGGCAAAATCTAATGGATGAGAATAAAACTGTTTATGACATCTATTTAAAGATACATGAGATTCATTAAAGTCTGGAGATTTATTGACACTACAGGAGAAATCACATGAAAGAACTTTTTCATGCACTACTGATCAAACTGGTTACAAACCAAACCAAGTAGAACTGCAGGCATTACCAAGTGACATGGTATTATTCACCGAGCTGAATATGTTGAAGGATATGAAGGATTGAAGTGATTATTGATTAGAGGAGGTATTTTGAGCTTAGCATAGATCTAAAAATTTGTAAATATTAGTTGTATTTGAATCAGATCATTATTGTATCAGTTTAACTATTGTTACAACTAAAGCTCTTAACTGAGTGGACTTAAAAGTCTTATTTGTATTTCAATATGACATTCCATGAATGTTGTTGGTTTTCTTGTTGACCCCATAGTGAATGCTAGTCAAGATTTAACTGTTAGTGATAAATACTTTAACCAGCTCACACCTCACAGCATGCATTGTAACCTTTAACAAGGTTGGCTCCTAATCGAGCTCACTTCATAAGAGTGAAATATTTTGGGTTTCCAATCCCAGGTGATTTTTCCCTTAGTAGGGTTTCCACATTAAAATCTATGTGTTATGTGTATTTGATGTGATTAGATTGTTATTTTACTTTGCACATTTCATATTTGGATTAATTGGTAAACACGATAAAGAATTTATTGGTATTCGATAAGTGAACAAAAAGTTATTGTTGATAGCTTACTGAGTTGATTAATTATTTGAAATTTTTTGATCATATACATTTGGGAGATTAGGACTATATGATAACTAGAATTAAGTGATTCACCCCTCCTCTCAGTTATCTAACAATTGGTATCAAAGCTAGTGTGCTTAGAAGAAAAGTTTGAAGGACTTGAGCTAAAGTTCACAAGATGTATAAGAGAGAGGTGTCAAAGCTAAACAAAGATAACTTCACAACATGGAAAAGAAAAATGAAATTGCATATATTTGGAATTGATGAATCTGCATTATTTTACCTGACTAATGATTACATTCAACAATCTATTGGACCTTTGACTCTTGATCAACTAAGAGATAGACATGAGCATACCATGACAATGATAGAGATTGTTGCTGCCTTATCTGATGCAGAATTTAAAGATATCAAAGCATGTACTTTAGCAAAAGCAACATGGGACAAACTGACACTAGTCTACAAAGGAGATGTGAATGTGAAGAGAGCAAGAGATGAAACCCTTAGAGGAAGATTTGATGATATGAAGATGAAATAAGGTGAAAACATTTCACAGTATAGTAACTGAATCAAGGAGGTTGTCAATGCTATCCAAGGAGCAGGAGGGGTTATTGATGAAGACACTATTGTGGGTAAAATTCTTAGAACCTTGCTGCCTGTCTATGCTATTAGAATCTCTGCAATTCATGAAATGAGATTTGCACCAGGTAATGTTATTACACTTGATAGTCTAATCGGTAAATTGACTACTTTTGAGTTGAACAACTATGATAACAGTATTATAATGAGTGTTGAGTCTATATTTATCTCATCTTTGAAAATTGGAAAATCAAGCAGTAAACATATCATAAGAAATGAAAGTGATAGTGACAGTGATGATGATGGACTTGATGAACTTGAAGCACTTATGGCTAGAAGGCTGCAGAAAGGTAAAGGAAGGTATAAAGGGGAATTACCTCTAGCATGTTTTAACTATAAAGAAATTGGTCATATTGTAGGTAGATGTCCTAACAGAAAAGATGATGACAAAAATAATGATAGATTTGGTGAAAGGAAGAATGAAAGAAGAGATAACCAAGATCATAGAGGCAAATGATACTATGATAGAAGAAACAACCGAGACTACAAAGACAAAGGCAAGAAGACATGTTACCTTGTTGGAGATGATGATGATGACATCGACACCGACACTAATGAAGACATTGAGGTGGTATTCATAGCTTTGAAAGAAGATTCAGAAGAAGAATAAAGGTATCTAGAAATATCACTCATCTCTAAAGTTAGCAAGAATGATACTTGGATTGTTTATAGTGGTTTTACACATCATATGACTGGTGGTGAGGATAAATTTGAACACCTTGAACACTATAATGGAGGATCTGTTAAAATGGGTAATGATGCACCTTGTCAAGTAAAAGGATCTATCATGTTGAACAATAAGATCAAATGTGAAAATGCATATTGGGTGAAGGGACTTAACTATAACTTGTTAAGTGTAGCATAGTTGAATAACTCAGGTCACCAAGTTGCATTTGAAAGTAGGAAGGTGAATATCTATGATGAAATAGGAAAGTTGGTCAGAACTGGTGAATAATCTAAAAGTAATCTATTCTATCTTGACAATTCTAAAACTTCTTGTTTAATGGCTACAACTGAAGATGCATGGTTGTGGCATAAAAGGTTGTGTCATGTGAATTTTGACAACATGGTTAAGATCAGTAAGAAAAGAAAAGTTGGAGATTTACTGAGCTTATCTAAACCTGACCATGTCATGTGTAAACAATGTCAAATGAGAAAAATGTAAAAATATAGTTTCAAGAGCAATACTTATTAATCTAAAGCTATTTTGGAGTTGGTTCATACCAACTTATGTGGTCCTATGAGAACTCATAGTTATTATGGTGACAAATACTTTATTTTTTTGTTGATGACTACTCTAGGATGATGATAGTTATGTTTTTGAAAGAGAAATTTGAAGCTTTCAAAATGTTTAAATGGTATAAAGCTAAAGTGGAAAAGGAAAGTGGAAGAGATTTAAAATGCTTAAGATCTGATAGAGGAGGTGAGTTTATTTATGATGAATTCACTAACTTTTATAATGAGCACGGAATTAAAAGACATGGTTTTGCACCAAGAACACCACAACATAATGGAATTGTTGAAAGGAAGAATAGATCCATAGTTGATTGTGCTAGAACACTGATGATTGAGAAAGATGTTGCACAAATGTACTAGAGGGAAGCTGTTAGCATTGATGTATATACATTGAACTGAGTACAACTGAAGAAAGATTCAAACAAGACACCTTATGAGTTATGGTTTGGGTACACACCTAATATAAGTTATTTCAGAATTTTTGGAAGTAGATGTTACATTCTGAAAGATGATATAAATGGAAAATTTGATTCTAAAGGTGATGAAGAAATATTTTTAGGATATTCTACTAAGAGAAAAGCTTAAAAATGTTTGAATAAGGTTTCTAACAAAATGATTGAAAGTGCTAATGTGAGAGTTGATGAGTTTGCTGAGAAAAATGATGAAGAAAATAGGAAAGAACCAAAAGAATATGGTAGATATACATTTATTGAGATACTTAACCCTCTACCCAAGTAATAGGTAGAAGCTACTGAGAAATAAGATAAAGACATTGAGCATCAACCTATAGACACCGAGAATTAGGAAATTGCTACCAAGGAAGAAATTGATCTTGCACCGACTGGTGAACAAAGAAGAGAATAAGTGTTAGCAAAATTTGTGAGAAGACACCATCCACATAACCAAATTATTGAAGATAAGAAAGTTGGCATGATGACAGGAAGTAAGTTGAGACAAAGCACATATTTAGTTTGTGAATTTGAACCTAAAAATGTTAGAGATGCACTAGAGAATGAAGAATGGATTAAAGCCATGAATGAAGAAATTGAGAAGATAGAGAAAAACAAAACATGGACATTGGTACCAAGACCGAGTGATAAAAATGTTATTGGAACCAAATGGATATTCAGAAACAAGTTGAATCAGAATGGTGAAGTCACTAGGAATAAAATAAGACTTGTTTGTAAAGGGTATGCACAAGAAGAAGGTATAGATTATGGTGAGACTTTTGCATCAATTGTTAAACTTGAAGGAGTTAGAATACTACTTGCATATGTTGCACACAAAGGACTTAAAGTATATCAAATCGATGTTAAATCTACATTTTTGAATGGAATACTTAAGGAAGAGGTTTGTATTGAACAACCTAAATGTTTTGTTGATCCAAATAAGAAGAACATGGTATGTAAATTGCACAAAGCACTGTATGGACTAAAACAAGCACCAAGATCATGGTATGAAAGACTGCATGCATATCTTATTAGTATTGGATTTGTGAGGACAACTGATAATAGCAATTTATATTTGAAAGGAGAAACTGATGACAAGATTCTTATTGTTGAAATATTTGTTGATGATATTATATTTGGAGGAGATAATAATCTTTGAAAATCTTTTGCTGCTGAAATGAGAAAGGAATTTAAGATGTCAATGTTTGGAGAGATTAAATTATTTCTAGGTTTGCAAGTTCTACAACAAAATGAAGGGATATTCATAACACAATCAAAGTATATCAAAGAAGTGTTAAAGACTTTTGGAATGGAAGATTCAAAGCTAGTAGTTACACCGATGATCACATGATGCAAATTGACAAAGGATGATCAGTTAACCGAGGTAAATCAAACATTATATAGATCAATAATTGGTAAGCTAATGTATGGTGTACATAGTAGACTTGATATTACACATGTTTTGGGGATTGTAGTAATATTTTCTGCTAATCCTAAGGAATCACATATGACTGTTGTTAATAAGATTCTGAGATACTTGAAGAACATAGAGAATTATGGTTTATGGTATAAGAAACAAGGCAATTTTGAACTACAAGTTTACACCGACACATATTGGGCTGGAAATATTGATGACCGGAAGAGCACAACCAATGGAGCATTCTTTTTGGGAGAAAGGTTAGTTACTTGGATAAGTAAGAAGCATGCATGTAATTATTAGTCTACTACTGAAGAAGAATATGTTGTTGCTGTTGCTAATTATTCAAAAATTGTATGGATAAAACAACTTTTGAAAGGCATGAATGAAGAGATCACTGATCCAGTGATTATATATTGTGACAACATAAGTTCTATAAACATTTCCAAGAATCCACTGATGCATGCTAAGACAAATCATATATCTATTAAGTACCACTATTTGAGGGAATAAGTACAAGAAAATAAAGTGAAACTAGAGTTTGTGAAATCTAAAGAACAACTTGCAGACATATTTACTAAACCCTTACAAAAGGATACATTTGAGTACTTGAGGACTAGACTAGGGGTCCATCCCCTATCTCTCAGTCACTAAGGTGATCAGGAGGTTGCATTAACATACACTTTATCATAAAATCAAATGATGTTGATGCATATTATTCACACTTTAGGTTTCCTAAGGTTGTGAAAGATGGAATAGAGAAAATTGACTATTTGTACATTCAGGTACATGATCTGAACCGAACAACAAAGATATTTTTTGGCTATTGAAGAGCTATTTATTCTTTTTGGAATTTTTGTCAAAGGGAGATAAATATTTCATATGAAATATCTATCTAGTGTGAGAGAGAATCAAATAAGTATTAAGGAAGAAGAAGATCAAATTCACAGGGAGAGTCTGCCTGAAATGCTGAAATGCTATGTAGTGATTAAACATATTAAAAGATCAAGCTAGGGAGAGCTTATTGAGATACATCATTTAATGACATAGTTGTAATATAGATGTTTGGTATTCTATGGCATATTTCATATTGTATTTCCATCAATGCCAAAGGGAGAGATTGATAACCTACAACTGATTGAATGAATTGATGAATTGAATGAACAAGTGAAAGACAAGTGATTAGAGATCATCAAGATACTAAAGTGATATGTAAGGTAATTAAATCAGTCAATATGTATTGTCATTGATGTCAACTAATTTTTACTATACTTATCATGATAGTTAAAAATACTTGAAGAAGACAAATGGTAAAGGAAAGAGATATCTACATGAAGATGAGATGGATATGGAGATATGGCTAAGGTATACAATGGGTAACTTATTGATGAGTCTATGACATCATTTTGGTGGCCTGATTGCATTACATAAATTTGTTATGTATTGAAGATCAAAATTGAACAAGTTAATGTGGTCAGTAATTGAAGATTTTTGTATACACCGAGCCAGTGTAGTGTATACCGAGTAATAGTAATAACCGAGTTAGTAGTCACCGACACATTTCATATTGACTGAGTGAGTGAAGCAATTAAAGTTTATAACAACCGACTAAATTGATGAGCTGGCAAGTTTCTTACAATTCTGAGGTAAAAGATAAAGTTTTTTATGTGAATCTAACGGCTGAAAAAATTCAAGATTGATCAAATGGAGAAGGATGAAATGTGTTATAGACACATTTGTCGAGAAAGCTTGAAGCGGAAAAATGGATGATGGAGATTAAGAGGCAAAATCTAATGGATGAGAAGAAAATGGTTTGTGACATCTATTTAAAGAGACATGAGAATCATTATTGAGTCTGGAGATTTATTGACACTGCAAGAGAAATCATGTGAAAGGAATTTTTCATGCACTACTGATCAAACTGGTTACAGACATAATTGAGAAGAACTGCATGCATTACTGAGTGATAGGGTATTATTCACTAATCTGAATATGTTGAAGGATATGAAGGATTGAAGTGATTATTGATCAGAGGAGGCATTTTGAGCTTAGCATAGATCTGAAAATTTGCAAATATTAGTTGTATTTGAATCAGATCATTAATGTATCAGTTTAACCATTATTACAGCTAAATCTCTTAATCGAGTGGACTTAACAGTCTTATTTGTATTTAATTATGACAATTCCATCAATTTTGTTGGTTTTTTTGTTGACCCCATAGTGAATGCTGGTCAAGAGTTAACTGTTAGTGATAAATCCTTTAACTAGGTCACACCTCACAGTGTGCATTGTAACCTTTAACAAGGTTGGCTCCTAACTGAGCTCACTTCAGAAGAGTGAAATATTTTGGGTTACAGGTCCAAGGTGGTTTTTCCCTTAGCAGGGTTTCCACGTTAAAATCTATGTGTTATGTGTATTTGATGTGATTGGATTTTTATTTTACTTTGCACATTTCAAAGTTGGATTAATCGGTAAATACAATAAAGAATTTACTGGTATTTGGTAAATGAACAGAAAGTTATTGTTGATAGCTTACTGATTTGATTAATTATTTGAAAAAGTTTGATCATATACATCTGGGAGATTGGGACTATAGGATAACTGGAATTAACTGATTCACCCCCCCTCTTAGTTATCTTGCAAGTGTTGTGTCTATAAATTCTATCAGGCTAAAATTACTCTTGTTAGAATATTTAATCTTTCCTTGTATTTATTTATTTAATTAGGAGATTCCTATGGAATCCCTACATGTATTTCTTCCTCTAGTCCAAGTGGGAGGACATGTATTTTTTTGTTTTTCCTTTATTAAGGAAAATAGTTTATCCTACTCAAGAGGATGTTGACACTTTGCACAAACCTATTATGAATGTTGTAATTGATATTTTGGTGAGTTACTTAATAACTTCACTCATCTTTATTTAAGAGATTATCTCTTCTCTCATTTTTACTTAATGAGTTTATTGTAAATGAGCTTTTTGATCTCTCTCTCTCTCTCTCTCTCTCATTAAGCTTTGCCTCATTCATAATATCACAAGGGGTTTTTCTTTGCTTTCCCCCTTTCAAAATTTCTTGTCTCCTTGTCTTATCTCTTTGGTTACTTGCTCCAAGTTTATGCATTTCTCATGGTAACAAATCTTCACTTCAATCAACTCCCTTAGATTATTATTTATTTCCTTGAGCTCTTGTTATTTTCCTTTCAAGGTATCAAAGCTTGGTAACTAATCCTTGTTTTGAGTGAAAGTTATTGAAGGTTACCATTTTATGGAGCACACCTTGTTGGAGATTTTTTTTTAAGAGAGAGAATCTTAAGTTTCATTTCTTAACTCACTTGTGTTGCAGGATTTTGTATTTTTTTAATTCTTTCTAACCCTCTTTGGAAGGCTTGTTTTAAGAGAGTTACAAATTTTTTGATTTTTTGTATACTAACCCTCTTTGGAAGGCTTGCTGCCAAAGAGTTGCAGTTTTTTTTATTTTTGTGTGTACTAACCCTCTTTGGAAGGCTTGCCGCTAGAGATTTTTCTGCATTCTTGCAATTTTTTTAACAAAAAAACTCTTCACCTTAGTTGGGAAACCATAAGGTTGAAGTTTTTCTTGTCTCATTTTATTTCCAGGTTTCAAAATCTAACATTTTTTTTCAGATCTATACATACATCTCTTTTTCTTGCAGGTTTTAAATAAAAAATTTATCCAATTGTTTCATTTTAATATATATCTCTTCTAACTTCATGCAAATGAACATCTTTGATTCTTAAGTTTAAAATTTATTTTTCTCACTATTTTTCATGCATTTAAAAAAAAAAAAAAATAGTTTTAAAAATCTTATCTTTTTGTTTTCAGTTTAACATATCTTTGTTCTTAAAAAAAAATCTATTCTAGTTTAAATTGTTGATTTTACCATATCATTTACTTGCAAGTTTTATCAATTACCTTGCTTGCAAAATAAGTATCATTTTTGTTTGCAAATTATTCTGGTTTAATCTATGGTTAATATTATCCATTCTGATTTTATTAATCTAAGATATTGTCTAGTCTGTTATTTTTTGGAATATTATATTGCAGGAATTATCACCATTATGGTTATTCTATGTTAAACAAGTCTATCGTTCCAAAGGGCGTGGTGGTGCTGGTTTGAGAGATTAGAGTCCAATGAATGAAGCTTTGGGAGCCAAATTAGTATGGTGTATCTCCCAAAATCCAAATTTACTTTGGGTTAAAGTGTTAAAAGAAAAGTATTTAGACTCTATGGACAATTAAAAAATTCTCACAACATCAAACCTTCCTAAGGGTTCTGTTATTTGGAACTTTATTTCAAGTTGCAGACCTCTCATCACTCAACATCTTACTTGGCAAGTGGGTAATGGTCAAAGCATCAAATTTTAGGATGACTCTTGGAGTGGGTTTCCTGTGCTTTTGGTTAATCCAGCTTATCAAGAGTTAAAGGATTTGTTTATAGATCACTGGGGAGAATTTTTATGTGATTATGTGGAATTGCGAGCTAGACCTCTAGGATAGGTTTGGGAGTGGAAAAATATTGAATATTTGGGGCTTAGTGATCAACACTATATGTGTATGAAGGACATTTTTTATGGTAGGAGTGTGATTGTTAATCAAAAGGAGGATGTGATTAAGTGGTGTGTAGCTAGTAGTGGTAATTATTTAGTGAAAGTGGGATATCAACTTTTGGACAGAGTAGAGGTTGAAGAATGTTGGCCCACAAAATTACTTTGGAGTAAAGATTGTCTGCCTAAGGAAGGGGCTTTTTCTTGGTTAGCAATCAAGGAAAGGATTTTAACTGGTCTGAGGTGTAGGAAATTTGGTATCTTTGGTCCTACAAGGTGTCTTCTCTATGAGAGTGAAGAGGAAGATGTTAATCACCTTTTACTTTCTTGTTAGTTCATGTCTCAATGTTGGGATATGCTGAGAAGGAATTTGGGATGGCAAGGCCCTCTTCCTAACAGATTAATGGAGGTTTTTTGTGGTTGGTCATCCTCTCCATCGAGGATAACTTTTTCTTCGATCTAGAATGCTAGTCCTTCAATCCTAATATGGGAAGTTTGGAAGGAGCGTAATCAGAGACTTTTTCAAGAGAAGTTTCAAAGTATTGAGAGATTGAAATTCAAGATTAATCATACGATTGAGGAAGTAGTAAATTCTAGATCTTCATGTCTCACTATATCCACTCCGTTTATAGTTTTGGATTAGCTGTTGCAGAGGGCTTGGCTAGGATTAAAATGTAGAAGTAATCAAATTGGTAAGAGGCTTTTGAATAAGTGCATGATGCGAGAAGGTGTCAAGTGGTCATCCAATGATATATCTTGGATTAAAGAAAATTTTGATGGGGCTTTGAGAGGTAACCCAGGTCCTTCAGGAGTTGGAGTGATTCTAAGGGACCATAATGGGTCGACTATAGCTTTTGGAGGTCAAAAGTTGAGGGCATGAACTAATAATGTTGTTGAAGGTTATGCAGCATTGCTAGCGGCTAGGTTGGGGGTCATGTTAGGTGTCTAGAGGCTGCATTTGGAAGGAGATTCTCTAGTGCTAATTAACACTTTTAAAAATAGAAACACAAATGCTTGGCACCTTCAACCTATTATCAATTCAGTGGTTGAATTACTTGAATCCTTTCAGGAATTTAAAATCAGCCATATTTATCAGGAAGGCAATAAAGAGGTAGATGTTTTGTCTAAATGGGCTATAAATTTTGATCAAGTTGGAGAATTAAGGATGGAAAACATGGAGTGTGTTAACTTTGAAGTTTTTAAAATTTCTGTGGTAGGCGATTAGGGGAGTGGCATTCCTTTTCCCACTTTTTCTTATGATTTCTCTAGTGATCGTGGTGACTGACATGGACTCTTTTGGGTGTTGAGTTGGCATTTTTTGACGTCTTTCATAATCGGCTCATTCAAAGTCAGGATGGTGTCAGGCTTGATGGTTGCGCAGTATGATTACTGTAGCCAGCTAATTTTGAAATTGGCGGCGCTCGATTTTGAATGAGAGTGATCTTTATTTAAAAAGATGTGTCACATGCGGGTAGTGGTCGGATGTGTGTTTGGTGTTATGTCTGCATATTCAACATTAATAGTGACAAGATTGACTGTACTTCCTACAGATGACATAAGTTTTAGTGTTTGTTCTATTGTGGTCTTTAAAGGATGTTGGGATTCCCTTTTTTTACCATATATTCTTTCGTTCCTATGTCTTGGGCATGGTTTTTTCTTTGAGTGCAGGTTTTGTTGGCAGTAGCAAAAATGCAGACTAACTTTATAGTAGACACCAAGTGATAGATGAAGTCATTGCCAGGTGTAGCAAGCCGTGAGCATGTTGCAGGACTCTTCAAGATAAAGACAAGAACAATGGTGTCGGCAGTGATTGGTGTTTTAGGGCCTCATTTTCAGGAACTCAAGCTAATGCGTTGGGATGATACTGCTATTATCTCAATGGTTGTGGCTTGGGGCCTTGAGCTGGGTGAATCATTCGACACAGTTAAATGGGTGGCTAAGACTTTGTTTGTAGAGGATTGACTGCTTGGCCTGGATTCCATTTTGGAATGGGCAGTGCAAGGTGTAGGAACTGACATATCTGAGTGCATTGAGGATCAAGAGGAAGCATTGGAATATGGCCTCATTCCATTTATAAGGTGGATTGGTAAAGTAGATAAGGAGGTGTATAAGATGGAAAGAAGAGTCGAGTGGGAAAAGATGAAATCTGAAATCCAGGCTAATTATTTCTGGTGCTCAAGTGCAGATGGATATGATGCATGCTCCGGTGGATATCCCTCATTGGGCACACACGTTTCTCCCCAAGTGAGCTAGAAGGCTTGCAGATGTTTGACATGCTCAGAGGTTGGTAATGGTGTCAAACAGTTTTTTGAAGCTCTGATTTTTGTGTTTGGGATACCCTGGTTTCTGAAGTCTTGAGTAGTCGGGTGTGGTTTTCCCTTAGCAGAGCCTTCATGTTAAATGGTTGTTTAGCTATGGTAGTTTCTTTTGAAGATTTTTTGTATACGTTAGTATTTTGTATAGTTGGTCGACAGTGTTTAACTCTATATTTTTATTATAATCTCAACCCTTGAAATGGATTTTGTAATGGTTAACTTCAGCGCAACCTTTTGGGTTAAGGTCTTATTGTATACTCTTTTATATATATATAAATAAAATAATCTATTATCGAACAAAAAAAAAATTATTTTATTTTTTAATATTTAGTGCAAGTTATTATTCAACCTGTTAATTTTTTTCCTCATTCACCTCTATTTTCTAACATATCTGGTTAAATATGAAATCCTTTTTGAAACTTACCTCCGTTTGTTTTAATTTTTTATAGCTTCTCTATTTTCTTATTTATGGTCTCTCACAGTAGTCTTGCTTGCCGCCTTCAAAATAATAATTGGCATATCATTTCATTTACTATTTTTAATTATTATTTGTATAATTGGTTTTCCATTCCTATAACTATTGTTGCACTATAAAAATTTGTTTCATAAACATTATTCCATAATCTTTAAAAAAAAATTGTTCGTTGTAATATCCATTCATTATATTTTATACTTAGTTTTTGCGCTACTTCATTTCCATTGTTTATATTGCTTTAGGCATTTTATTTTGTTTATGGTTATGCATCTCTTCTTTCTTACATGAGAGCCTTTGGAAGATTTCAATAAATCAAAACAAGTTTATTTAAAGACTTTAAAGTATGAATTGAGAATATTTAAAGAATCTTAAGAATCTTTAAATTAAGTTTCTTTTCACAAGTTTTTAAAATTATTTTACGTTAAGTTTTGTTTACTTAATCTCATTTGGGTTTGAGTAAATGAAATCTTAATTTTTTTATAAAGATAAAATTAGGTTTATTAAAGAGTTTAATATTTTTTAAATTAAGTTTTTTTTTAAACAATAAATTTCTTTTAAATTTTAATCACTTTTATAAATTTTAAGTTAAGATTTTTTTTAAAATAAAGTCATTTCAAATCAAAGTTTCCTTAAAAAAAATATTATTTAATTATTATTTTTAATTTTAAAAGAGTTTAAAAAAAAATTATATTTAATTATTTTTGAAATAAGTGGTATTTATTTTAAAATAATAATAATAATTTCAAACTCTTTTCAATTAAGGGGATGTTTTTCTAGCACTTTATTATTGTAATCATTTCTACTCGTATTCTTGAACTTAAATTAAATAATACTAATTATCATGCTTAGAAAACTCATACTTCATTCATTTTCGGTTTAAACATATGTTAGATGTTGCCATTAATGCTACTACTATACTAGCTGCCAACACTCCTCAAGCTAATAAAGATGCTTGGAATGCCAAAAATGAGGAAGCAGTTGGCCTAATTGGGATTTCTCTAAATCCAGAATTATACGTGTTAATTTCTAACTATACTACAACTCATGTCGCATGTGACATTTTGAAAAACACTTATGATAGTCTGAATGAATCTAGAAAGATTCAAATTCAAGATCAATTGGAGGATCTCAGGATACCAATTTCAAAACTATGGATGAGCTTTTATGAAAGTTTGATTCCATTAGAAGTCAGTTAAATGGTTTAGGAGTTACTATTGACGATATTCGATTAATTCATATTATTTTAAAGAAATTTCTTCCTAGGCAATTTCAACAGTTTGTCACTAGTATTCATTCTCAACTTTTCTATTCCTAGTTTAGCTAATCAATTAACTTATAGTGTTTTTCAAAATTTATTGCGTCAAGAGGAAGCAAAGTTGATTCAATTTGGTACTCTTAAATCTAATGAACATGCATTTGTTTCTAAAAATCAAAAGCATAACTTCAGATCTAATAATCGTAATAATAATAATAATCATACCAATAACAAATGTCATTCTAGGCCTCATTATAACAACAATAATAATCACAATAATAATCGCAATAATAATCCTAATAATAGTAGTAATAATAATCAATAAAAGAATGGTCCTAAAAAGACCCCACTATACATATTGTGGGAAAGATGGTCATTTGACTAACAATCATTTTTAAAAAATGATAAGAAGCCTATGAATCAAAATAATCAAAAGTCTTATTATAAGAAGAATAATGGTAATCACTCTCGTCATGGTTTTAGAATTAGATATAATGTTTCTAACCCTTTAGAGTGGATTGTTGGTAGTGGTGCATCTCAACATGTTACATCTCATAGAGACATTTTTGATTCCATGCAACCTGATACTTTAAACACACCAATTCAATTAGTTAATAATCATAGTTGCAAAGTTGAAGGTTTTGGTGATGTTTCTGTTCCTAATGGAAAATTGCATTATGTTCTTTATGTTCCTTAATTGAAAATCATTCTTCTCTCGGTTGCTAAGTTATTCCAAGATCATAAGGTTAAATTTCAGAAGGATATATGTGCTATGTTATTGATCCTAAATCTAACCAAGTTGTTGCTAATGCTAAATTGGATCATGATGATTTATTAAAATTTTATGAGTTTACCACTTCAAGGTACTCATTGCATGCTAATGTTGAATTTAGTATATAGCATGAAAGGCTTGGCCACTTGAATTTTGATTATATCTCTTTGATGCAAAAAGAAAATATGGTTGATGGATTTCCTAATCTTGTTTCTTCCAAAATTATATGCAATGGTTTCATGAGTGGTAAGATGCATAGGAAACCCTTTCCACATGGTCAATCTTGGGGGGAACATCATAAGTTTCACCTCATCCATAGTGACCTTTTGGGTCCCATGGAGAATAAATCCATCCAAGGTTCTAGGTATGCTCTTACTTTTGTTGATGAATTTTCAAGAAGGACTTGGATCTATTTTTTGCATAGTAAAGATCAAGTTCTTGATATATTTGTTGAATTTCATATGTTTGTTGAAAGGCAATTTGGTTTTAAGCTTAAAATTATTAGAACTGACAATGGTAAATAATATGTTAATAATGATTTTCATTCATACTTTAAATCTTTTGGCATAAAACATGAGCTTACCATTCTTTATACACAACAACAAAATGGTGTGGTAGAAAGGAAGAATATAACTATTGTTGAGATGGATAGATGTATGTTGCATGATAAAAACATGGATTATAAGTTTTGGGATGAAACAATGGCTTGTGTTACTTATCTTATTGATAGGACTCCTACTAAAGATTTAAAGGATAAAACTCTCGAAGAAGTTTGGTCTGGTAGGAAGCCCAATTTGGAAAATTTAAGAATTTTTGGTTCAACTATCTATGTTCACACACCTAAACAAAAGAGGCACACATTAGATGCTAAGTTTATCCTTATATATTTGTTGGGTATAATGAAAAAACTAAAGGTTATAGAGTTTATAATCCTATTACTAACAAAGTTCAAGTTGCAAGAGATGTTTGTATCACATAAAATGGAGTCCATGATTGCTCCAATGTTCAAGATGTTGAATTTAGTGGAAGCAAAGTTGTGGTTATGGAGGACCAACCTCCTTCTCTAAACCCTAATCCTAATTTGTCTATTTCTATTCTTTCTAGTGATAATTATGATGATAATAATATCTCTACTCCTCATAGTGATGATTCAGTTATGTCTAAGAGAAATCCTAAATGGTTCAAAGATTTACTTTATGAAAGTGATGATTACATAGCTAGAACGGGTGGAATTAAACATAGGATAATTAATTATTGTAATTATTCTTTGATCTCTTCTCTTATGAATTCTAATGATCCTAAATCTTTTGATCAAGCTAAAATTCAACCTCATTAGAAAAAAAGATATGCAAGAGGAATATGACACTTGAATTTCTAATCACACTTGGGATTTAGTTCCTTTGCCTCATGGTACAAATTTGGTTTCATGCAAATGGGTATATAAAACTAAATTTAATGCCAATAATAAAATTAGTAAGTTTAAAGCTAGGATAGTAGCAAGAGTTTTTTCTCAAATTAAAGGATTAGATTATAATGACACCTTTGCCCCTATTGCAAAATTGTCTACCATTAAACTAGTTCTTGCTTAACCTTCTAAAATGAATTGGCCTATTCACCAAATGGATGTTAAATGTGATTTTTTAAATGCTGATTTGCATGAGGAAATATATATGGCTCAACCACCTAGTTTTGTTAAAGAAGGTAATGAAAACTTAGTTTTCAAATTGAAGAAATCTATCTATGGGTTAAAACAATCACCTAGGAAATGGTATTCCAAAATCAAAGCTTTCTCTATTTCACAAGGTTTTGTTAGAAGTAAAAATGATCCTAATCTCTACATTAAACATACTAAAGATGATATTGTCATTATTATTATTTATCTAGATGATTTTATTCTTACTTCCAGTTCAAACTCTTTAATTTATGATATTAAGTTTCAACTTAATCTACAATTTCAAATGACTGATTTAGGAATTTTACATTACTTCTTAGGAATGCAAATTTGGAAAACCCCAAAGGGGATTTTTCTCTCACAAAGTAAATATGATAAAGATATTCTAGAAAAGTTCAAAATGAATGATGCTACTCATGTTTCAATTCCATGTGAATTAGGAACTAAATTGATGGTAGATATGAAAACTCAATTTGTGGATGCTACAATTTACAGACAACTAGTAGGAAGTTTGAATTATCTAACTCTTACTATAGGTAATATAGATTTTAGTGTTGGTTTAGTTTCAAGATTTATGTCTAAACCACAACAAACACATTTCAAAGTTACTAAAAGAATATTACAATATATTAAAGGAACTATTAATGTAAGTTTATTTTATGGTGCCAATGCTGATTTTTTATTAAAAGGATTTATTGATTCAGATCTAGGTGGAGATCCCCATGATGGGAAATCTACTTGTGGTTATTATTTCTTTGTTGGTTCAGGTGCCATTTCTTGGAAAAGTAAAAAATAACATTATATTTCTCTATGTTCCACCGAAGCTAAATATAAAGGATGTACTAATGCATCTAAAGAAGCTTCATGGATTAGAATATTACTTGAAGATTTGGGTCCACCTCAACAAGATCCTACACCTTTGTATTATGACAACCAAAGTTCCATTTCCTTGGAAAATAATCCTATTTTTCATGCAAGGAAAAAGCATATTGCACTCCAACATCACTTCATTAGAGAACAAGTCGAAGACAAGAAAATGTCACTCATCTAATGCAAGGGGGGAGATCAAGTTGCTGATATTTTTCCAAAGCCTCTTTCTACAGAGAAATTTCAATTTCATTGTAAAAATTTGGGTTTGCAACCCTCTGATTGTAAACTCCCCAAGTAAAGATTAAGGGGGGTGTTAGAATATTTAATCTTTCCTTGTATTTATTTAATTAATTAGGAGATTCCTATGGAATCTCTATATGTATTTTTTCCTCTAGTCCAAGTGGGAGGACATGTCTTTTCTTGTTTTTCCTTTATTAAGGAAAATAGTTTATCATGCTTAAGAGGGTGTTGACACTTTGCACACACCTATTATGAATGTTGGAATTGGTGAGTTACTTAGTAACTCCACTCATATTTATTTAAGAGATTCTCTGCTCTCTCATTTCTACTTAATGAGTTTATTGTAAATGAGCTTCTCTCTCCGTCTCTCTCATTCATAATATCACAAGGGGATTTTCTTTGATTTTCCCATTTCAAAACTTATTGTCTCCTTGTCATGGCTCTTTGGGTGCTTTCTCCAAGTTTATGCATTTATCATGGTAACAAATCTTCACTTCAATCAACTCTCTTGGATTATTATTTATTTCCCTACTCTTGTTATTTTCCTTTCAACTCTTGTTTCTCTGTTGGGATATTTTTAGGAGATCTATCCTTCAATCGTGAGATTTGATAATGCATCAGTATTTTCAAACATCTATGTATCTTTCTTTAAGAGTTTATATATGTGTTCATGATTATCAATTAACTCCTTCTCTGTTGGAACATTTTTTTCAACATCATTCTGCAACTCAATTATGTCAATCAACTTTTACCTACTTTTGCCACCATTAGCCCACACAAATATCCAATCTGAGATACCTTCGATGGGATAATTGCTGTAATTTTTGGGCACAAGAAGTGCATTATGTTTACTGCATTTGACAAGTAGGTTGAAAACATCCACTATTTCTGCCATTGGTCTAGCTTGGCTTATCATGAGGAGATTTGAGGCCCATTTTGACAGGCTATGTTATGTGAATATATTTGATCAGGGTAACATTATTCTTATTTCGTTGATGGAAAATCTTGTGTGTTTTCATTATCAACATAACTCATGTGATCATTGGAAGATTTTGGGCCGCTACCAATTACCAATGTTATGCTGATAGCTTCAATCGGGTCACATTAAGATTGTTTTTCCAAATAGCTAAATGTTGTTTATTTTTGCCCCACCAAATTTGAATGGTCTAGATTTAGAAGTGGTCACATGATTAAATTTAAGATGTGCACTATTGTAAGTGTGCAAGTGCGTGGTCAAAAACATCACATTTTTTCTATGTTGTGGGTCTCAGTTACCTTATTTTCAATAATCTTAAGTGATGATCATCATTGTCAAGATCAATGACTGAGCTTTAATTTCCCATCCATGATTAAATATAAGATGGATGAAATGTTAAGTGTGCACATGCAGACAGGGGAAACAGTTGTGTGTTTTCAACATTGGCATAACTGAGCTCATCGTTGGAAGATTTTGGGCCCATCCTAATGGACAATGTCATGCATAAAACCTCTATTAGTGTAACATTAAAATTGTTTTTTCGTACAAGTAAGTATTGTTTTATTTTTGGCCCGTGAAATTTCAACAGTCCAATTTTTGTCTCAATTGCGTAAATTAATTTAAGATTAGTAGCGGCTAAGCTCCTTACAAAACGCACCTAAAAAATTGTCAAACTTTTTTTTTGATTCGCGAAAACACAACAATGTTTTGCATTTTTTTAATGGTTTTCAACCAAAAAATATGCAGATAATGAAGAACAAATGGTGAAAATTTCATGAAAACATGTTGCGTTTTCTATTTTTTAAAATTTGGTCAACAGTGCATTTTGTAGGGAGCTTAGCCACACCTAGATTAAAGATGTACAATATTGTAAGTGTGAAAGTCTGCGGTCAAAAATAAGGTATAAGCAACAATCACATTTTTTATGATCAATAATTGAGCTTTAATCATGAGTGCACGATTAAATATAAGATGGAGGAAATGTTAAGTGCACAAGTGTGAGTGGGGGAAAGTGTTGAGTTTTTTTTACATCAGTATAAATCAAGTGATTTCTAGATGATTTTGGGTCTTTCCCGATGGGAAATATTTTTTATTAAGGGAAACAACAGGTTTTGGAGGGGCCATAAAACCCTTTATAGAAAGTTACAAGAGATAAGCATTAGAGTTCATCAAAACAAAACACTACTAGAAACAACCCCAACTAGAAAAACCCAAAAAACTAGCAACCAACACCAACTAAAGACTAGATAATAAAAACAATAGGTCAGAGAAAGAACCAGACACAAAAAATGAGGTAGAAAGAAAATATAGGGACCAAAATGCAAGCCTAGGCTAGCTCCTTCAGAGTAACTACAACCTCTACTTCCATAATAGTCATGTTCTCCAACATGTTCCTGAGGTTTTGAATTTCCTTTGGTAGAGAGGCAACCTTCTTCCCGAGACTCGCACAGGTATATTTTCCTAGATGTTCAGTGCAACTAGAATCCAAATCATGCTTGATATGTGCAGTAGCCTTTTCTTGGTAAGCCTAGTCCATCCTAGTGGTGAGATCCTTTAGATTTTGAATAGGAAATTTCATGCTATCATGGCTACTATGCAGGATTTTCTTAAAGGTTTCCTCAAGGTTCTTATTATCCATGTTCATCTTCTCAACCCTCTTTTTGAGAGCCATTCTAGAAGCTCTCTCTTACTCCAATTTCTCTAATAAATATTTATTTTCTTCCAACATCCAAATGTCAACTTTTTTCTCAATAACATATTTCATGATTGCAAAGTTATCAGTCAGGGTTTTTTTCTTCATTTTGAGGTTATTAATTTTGGTTAGGACATATTTGTCCATCTTGTAAGAACCTACAACCCAATCTTTTCCCTTTTGTATAGAATCCAGAGTAGGTACAATCTTCCCATGAAGATTGTCCAAATTCATATGAGTAGACTCCCTTTACAAATAGAATCATCTTTTTGAGACACATTGTCATGTTTAGACTCAAAACTAGGCACAACAAACACATAACTAGGGTAACCAACAAGATTAACCTCCTCATTCTTACCTTTCTCTTCCAGATCAGTTTTAACAGAGCTGGAACCAATCTCCAAGCCCATAATAGGAATCCCGAATCCTTGTTGGAGATAGCCTCATTATCCTTCACCAAACCATCATCCGCTTCCTTAGAAGGGTTCTTGTTGTTTTTCAATGATGAACCCTCACCCCCATTTTTATTTTCATTTCCATCAAAGGAATCCACATCCTCTTCCATCTCCATCCCCTGATCATCATCAAATTGTTTACCTTGAGTGGAGTTCTCTGTAGTTTTCTTCGTTGAATCCTTAGCCGACTTCCCACTCGAATCATCACTATCATCCTTAGTTTCCATACCTTTTATTTTATCAAACTTCTTCTCAAAGATCAAAATAGACTTGAAAATTTTTTCCTTCAAGTTTTTAATCATCAACTCAAATCTCTCATTGTCGTGGTCCTCCATTTTTATTTTCGGTTTTCTTTCCTTTATGGAGGCTTTAGGATTCATCTCCTTGTAGTAGTCATAAATCATAAGAATAATCCCCTCATGAAGGACAAGCTTTGTGGGATTCTTTGTGTGGTCCTTCAAACTTTGAGTGATAGAGGAAGTATGGGAAGGAAATGGATCCTTATACCTGAAATGGTTTAGGAAAACAAAGTGATAGTTGTGCAGTGTACACCCTCTTATACCTCCCATCTAAGGTAATGTACTCCATAGCACATGTCAAAAACTTTCACCAAATAGGCTTAATTTTCTCTATCCCATAATAATCCCCAATGTCAACAATAATTTCCCCCTCTTCTTCCAATTTAGGGAATTTATAGACATCAACTTAAAAAAATTTACGATCTTTGAGAAATTTTAGCATAGTAGAAGGTAAGCCCGTAACCTTTGAGACAATCTCAACACTAAGCTTAATATTATTACCATTTAAGATAACCAAATTACCCTCTCAAAAATAAATTGGTTACCTTTCTATTATATTCATGGAGCCATTCTAGGAAAGGAGTAATGTTGCCTTGATGCAGAAGCATCTTGGGTCTTCAAAAATCTTGCATCACTAAAAATATTTCATGTTTCCTATACCAACCTGATGTTTGTTTTAGCGTTGATGTTTTTGTTGGTTTCTTTCCTTGCAAAGTTAATGCAGTGATGTGGACCTAATCTTGAGCATTCTCCTAAGATCACACATCCTAATTCATTTGGATTTGGAAGTTATCGCAATTCTCCTCGAGCATCGATTTTTCACCAGTTTCGCTCATGAAATGTGTGGTATTTTGGCTTGCATAGTTTCGTACAGGAGAATTGGATCTTGTGCGGTTGGGGATCTATTCTTGGATCATGTGTGGACCTAAATGCAACTTCACGTCATGTTTTGTTATTTCTTGCTTTAGTTTTGGTTTCTCCTCCTAAGTGGACCTATATTGTAATTAAATGCCTGACTGGCCGACTTGTGGATTTGCTAGCTATATATTTGGAGCTTGGGTTGATGTAGAGGAAGTGCTAGTGGCATTTATAGTTGAGGATAGTAGATTAGAGGATTGAGATGCGAGATGAGACTCTAAATTTATAATTCTCATTGTATAAGGCCGAAACCCGAAAAGCCTCACAGTCGGGCATGTTGCTATTTTAGTAATATAATTGCACCAGTGTAGTGCGACCAGTTGCTTGTCTCATATCCATTGTGTTTTCACTACTTACATGTGGTTTTCATATTGCTTCCCTGTGTAACTCTTCACAGGGCATGTTTGTGGGTTTAAGTAGTCTCAATTAACCCTAATTTTGCCTTCACCTGCCCTGCCCTTGTGTCAATTGGTATGAAAGTGAAGTTCTTTCTTGTGGATTGGATTGGATTGGTTGTAGGGTGGTAGATCTGAGATTTAACCTATAACTTGTAGAAGGTTATGAGCTTGCTGGAACCTGATTGTCAAGATGGTTCAAAGTAGAGGAACTGATAATGCTATCATGGATATGTTGAGGTAGATTACAACTAGGCTTGAAGTTGTAGAGATGGCCCAGAGAAGAGGCACACATCTTGAAGATGTTAGTGATGAAGAAGAGGAAACACCTAATCTTGAACCTAAAGTTGAGTAGGATGAGGAAAGACTCTTGAGAGCTTTGTCTAAGGCTAACTCTAGACCTGCAGTTGAAGTTTCTTTCTATGATGGAATACTTGAGACAGATGCACTTTTGGATTAGATCTCTAAGATGGATAAATACTTTGAGTATGAAGGTACTCCTGATAACAAGAAGGTTAAGATAGCAGTCACAAAGTTGAAAGGTCATGCATATCTTTGGTGGGATCATTTGTAAACTGAGAGACAAAAGAGAGGGAAATAAAAGATCAAGACATGGATGAAGATGCTTGGAAAGATGAAGAAGAAGTTCCTTCCAATTAACTACCAAGTTAGTTTGACGAGAAAGATGAAAAATTTGAGACAAAAGGACATAAGTGTGAAAGAATATACTGAGGAATTTTACAAATTGGATATCAGATCTAGACATGTGGATGATGAAGTGGAGAAAGTGGCTAGATACGTAATGGTTTGAGGACATCTATTCAAGATGAGATCAGTTATGTGAAAATATATAGTGTGGAAGAAGCATACCAATTTTCTTTGAAGGAAAAAGAGAGATTGCCAAAGAGACATGAACAAAGACAAAGAGGAAGAGGTGACAGATTTAAGAGAAGTAGAGGCAGATCTTATGGAGAAAGTAGCAGATTTGACAATGTAGTGCAAGATAAAGGATGAAAAGATGAACCTACTGGTAGAAGAGGTAATTACTCTAGAGGTAGCTATAATAGTTACTCTAAGAATAACAATAATGGGAAAAGGGAAGAGAATTCTTGGTTTAAAGGTACTTGTTACAAATTTGGTGAAGAAGGACATAGAGCTTTTGAATGTACTAACTCTGGGAAGAAGACTAGAGGTAATGGTAGAAACAATTTGGCTTGTGAGGAAGTTGAGGAAATGTCTAATGAACCTGAACATGGTGAGAACTTGATGCTAAGAAGGATCTTGTGGAATGAAGAAGCTGACGAGGAACCTATTTTGAGGAAAAGTTTGTTAAGAACCAGATGTAAGATCACTGACAAATGTTGCAAGGTGATCATTGATAGTGGAAGTTCTAATAATTTGGCATCCGAAGAGCTGGTTAACAAATTGTAGTTGCATATATTGAAACATCCTAAACCTTACCATATTTCTTGGATCCAGAAGGAGCATAAACTACTTGTAAGTGAACAATGCCTTGTTAAATTCAAAATTGGGAATTATCATGATGAAGTCTTGTGTGATATTATTCCTATGGATTGTTGTCATATTATTTTGGGTAGAGCTTAGTAGTATGATAGGAAAGCTTTGCATGATGGTAGATTGAATCAATATACTATTTGGATGGATGGGAAGAAACAAGTATTATTTCCTTTAGTAGAGAAGTTTGAGGAAAGTCACTGTACTATAGTCAGAGTATGCTTGGTTGATGATAAAAAGTTTGTAAGAGAAATGAAAGAATAGAATGTTTGTTTTTCTTTAATTCCAAGGAAAATTGGGAAACAAGATGAGTTAGAACATGCACCTGAGGTTAAGCCTTTGTTAACTAAATTTCATGACATCATTTCTGATAATGTACCTGATGGTTTACTGCTTATGAGAAGTATAAGTCATTGTATGAATTTGATACTTGGAGCTAGTTTTCCTAATAAAGAACCACATAGGTTGACACCTGATGAAAAGATTGAGTTGAATAGACAAGTGCAAGAATTGCTTGAAAGAGGTTTGATTAGGGAAAGTTTGAATCCTTGTCTAGTACCTACTATTTTAGCACCAAAAAAGAATGGAGAATGGAGAATGTGCACTGATTCTAGAGCTATAAACAAGATAATAGTAAAATACATATTTCCTTTGCCTAGGATGGATGACATAATGGATAGTTTGAGTGGAGCGAATTATTTCACAAAGATTAATTTGAAAAGTGGATATCATCAGATTAGGATCAGAGAAGGGGATGAATGGAAAACTTCTTTTAAGACTAATGAAGGTTTGCATGAATGGTTGGTTATGCCTTTTGGTTTGGATAATGCACCTAGTACTTTCATGAGGCTGATGAATGAAGTTTTGAAAAGATTTTTGGGTAAATTTGTGATTGTGTATCTTGATGACATTTTTATATTCAGTAAGAGTAAGGAAGAACATATTGAGCATATTAGACAAGTATTGTAGAGATTGAAGGAAGAAAAGTTGATGATTAATTTGAAGAAATGTTCATTTATGAAAGAGGAGATTGTATACCTTGGTTTTGTAATTTTAGCTGATGGATTGAAGATGGACCCTGAGAAAGTAAGAGCTATACTTGAATGGCCTACACTAGAGAATGTTGGAGAGGTAAGATCATTTCATGGATTCACAATTTTTTATAGGAAATTTATCAAAAATTTCAGTTCTATTTGTAATCCTATGACTGAAACTATGAGAGGACATAAAAGGGATTTCAAATGGATAGATGGAGCACATAGGAGTTTTGAAACATTGAAACAAAGAATTGCAAAATTTCCTACACTTGCTTTGCCTGATTTTAGTAAAAAATTTCAAGTTGAATGTGATGCTAGTGGAAGTGCAGTTGGAGCTCTTTGAGTCAAGAAGGAAGACCTGTAGCTTTCTTTACTAAAAATTTGAATGATGGTAAGAGAAAATATTCAGTTTATGACCAGGAATTTTATGCTATTGTTCAAGCTTTGAAGAAATGGATACATTATTTGATGCCTAAATATTTTGTGTTATATACTGACCATAAAACTTTGCTATAACACCCCGCCAGGGAACCCAAGAGAAGTTAACCTAAAATAGGCTACTAAGTTTGGTGAATAAATTTTTTTTAAGTTAACATACATGATAAAAATTAGTGTGGAAGAAAATACCATTTACTCACATTGAAACAACATCCAACACATATTACAAATCTTGAGGGTCCCATGACGTAGAATTACTAAGAACAAAACACAACTAAAGAATGATGACAAAAGATTCCAATACATATAAATTACAATTACATGATGACAATAAATACAATTCTTATGGACATCCATGATATCCAAATAAACTCACATCCTTTGCACATGTCCCAGGGTATGTGGTAATCAATCTAACTAAAATAATACAATGTCCAAATTAGGTATCACATGTGATACACTAATATAGGATTACAAATAATGAAGATAAGAAAGAAACATCAATGAAGCATCACAAGGAATCCAACTGTAGAATCACCATCAAGCACTGACACCAGGACGTCGAATCTCAAATGGTAAAGAATCACTACCACCCATCCATGTAGAACCACAAAGGTCTACTCCACCATGCTGAGGAGATAAAAATAAACCCCAATCGGATAACCAATTCAAAAGCAAGGTGAAACCACTAAGAAAGGAGTCTTGAAAGCTCTCTAAATCAAGGTATACAAATGACAGTGATAAGTAAGACTCACTAAACCAAAGGCATCTGAAACATGAAGAATAAATAGGGAGGAGGCTTAGGCTACATACCATGGGAGTGTCATCACATGGATGACTACTTGAGTTACCCTGGACTGGTCTCTTGACCCCAGACCCTCAAGTGTCTGTCAAGTTGAGTTACCCTAGACTGGCCACTCTGGACCCTGGACCCTCAACATAATCCATTCGGAACCAGAATCTCAATCTTGTTTTTTTAATGTTATTCCCCAAGTTTTATTATTAGGTTATCACTTATTAAATCAACTTATGATAGGTTACCTTGGTACTAGCCCCTTTTGAGCCCCGGACCCCTATTGTAAGCTACTCCCCTAAGATGCACCTATTTAACCCCTCCTAGGCTCACAAATCTCAAATAGATCAATCAGGTATACAACCAAGTAATCTCAGCTCCAGTTTCACACACATGAACTAGAAAAGACTATAAAGATACCAAAAGAAGAATAAAGAGCAACATGAGTCCATATGATCAGTCAGGTGGTGATCAAAAAGATACACACACATCAAACATAATTGCAGAAAATATGCACAACTGATACACACCCGGCCTATGTTTCCCCCCTAGGTCATCTAGTGCCCAATAACACAATATGCAAAAGAAGACACACTAGGAATGAAGAAAACAACACTCATGCCATAAACGATTGATATAGATCCATAAGTATTTAAAGTTTTATTTTGAGCATAATTGAATCCAAAAGTTGATACACATAAAATTGCTAAGAGAAACATAACATAAACATTAAAACAATACAACAATCATAAAAATGTTCCCTATAATTGTTCTAAGAATACAACAGAACAAAAGACCCAATTTCAGTAGTAAGATATCATCTACTAAACCATGTTTCCCAAAAAGAAATTTAATTCAATCAATTGCTAAAGATTTGATTATGACCCAAACTCAACATACTTCCAAAAAGGCATAATAAACGAATAATAGACCTATATTTAGAGTCTAATTCCATAAAAGAACTATAAGATTTGAGTACAAAATTATTCCTCAATGTATATATTTACTAAAGTAATTATATATATACATATATTCCATTAAAGAAATCAAGAAATTAGAATTAATATAATTAAACTAATTAAAACTAAGTTAATAAAAGAAAATTTTTGTTTTAACTAAGAATTACATTAGCTAATAAACAAATTAATTAATAAAAATTAAATTAAACAACAAACAAAAATTAAATATATATTTAAACAAAATTTAGTTTGATTGAAAAAATAAATAAAACATTGGGGGGGACCCTATGGGCCCACGCCCCATTCCCCATGTGCTGACCTGTGCAGGGCGGGGTACTGTCGAGGCAATAACTTCTCTGCCATGACAGAGTTAGTACTATCGTCGGCAGCCCTCTCTGTCGTAGGTAGTACAAGGTTGGGGGTTGGGGGGTGTGGTGGCCCCTGCCCTCATAGATTATAATTTTTTTTTTTAAAATTACTTAATCAAACAAAAAGCAATGCAATTTTTTTTATTTTTTAAAAACAATTACTTAAAGATTTTATTTTCTAACACAAACAAAACTTTTCA
Source organism: Chamaecyparis obtusa (assembly GCA_027943335.1). Lineage (NCBI taxonomy): Eukaryota > Viridiplantae > Streptophyta > Pinopsida > Cupressales > Cupressaceae > Chamaecyparis > Chamaecyparis obtusa. The sequence continues at coordinate 69,932 of BSBK01000120.1, read as the reverse complement.
ATTGTTTTTTTTTTTTTAATTTTATTTTATAAATTATGAAAATACGGAAGTATTTATAAAGAGAAATTTTATTTTTTTTACTGTCATAATTTTTTATCCACTGCACTTTTACCAGAGGATGTGACACATTATCCAGAATTGATTCTAGTACTCTAATTGGTTTTTTTTTTAACTCTTGGTTTCTTTTAAACCTTCAACATCTTTTTTTAAAAACAATCATATTAGGATTCTTTACCAAGAATCTATTCCATTTTTGTCTTATTGGACATTTTGTTTGATTGTGTATTTTGCAAAATGATAATTTTTAACCAAAATTGGATTTTTCAACTAAAATTGGGTTTTTATCTAAGGATAGATTTATTTTCTTCAAGCCCTATAGTCAGACTTTAGCCCAGATTAATAATTTATTTTCTAGAAGATCTATATGGCATAATCCAATGAAATTTTGGTAGCATAACCCTGTTGTGCTAAAATTTAATAAAAAACTAAAATAACAGATCTAAGGGTTTCTTTAGTACCCATAACAAAGAAAATACATACATATCTAAGGAAACAGTCAAGAACTATTTAGACACAGAAATTCATCAACAGCAACCAGAAAGCACATAATAAGATTTCCAGAACCTACCTCAGATCCAATGCCAAAAATGTTAGGAATGAATGTTGAATGCTTGGCAGTCATTCTGTAGCAATTGTTGTTGGATTCATGACTATGATTGTGTGATCTTCTCGAGACTTGCAGAGAAGCAGAAAGTGTTTTGATTAGTGCACGTGGGATATTGTAGTAAGAGATATGCGATGTTAAGGTTATACTCTTTGATATGTTATATGTCTATGGTTAAGAGCGTAGATAGTAATTACTTTATTCATGAAAGTTATGAGCATTTTGGTGGAAGCAGTATTCAAGCAGTGTTCCTAAGTAGTGGTTTTTGGAAATCGGATGATATCTCCTAATCGGGATGGAATCTAGTTTTGTGCAGTTAAAGGGAAGTTTGAGACACATTTTTAGTGATGTGGTTCACAGTGCAAACTTCGAGGTCACATGAGTAAAGAGTTATTATATCTAGAAGCTGACAGTTTTCTGTAATTTTGATGTAGCATGTGGTAACTTTTATTTTTGTAATTGTGTGCCGACTCATTTGTAAATATTTGAGTGTGGTATAAAGGAAGGAATTTTTTTCCTTGTTGATATGTTGAGATGTGATGTGGTATGCATGAAGTCAAGAAAAGAGCTAAGTATGAGAGCGAAATTGTGAAGGAAGACATGCGAAGTACTGAAATCTAAGATTGAGATCTGATGTAATAGTGAATGTGGTTTGGCACAGTCAGAGAAGAGGTAACATATTATTATGTTGAATAATGGAAAGATTATTTGGATAGTGAGTTCAGTGATCTTACCCTGAAGCTATTTGGGCAGTGGGTCCTTCTATCTTCCATAACTCCTAACAGGGTTAGAATCTTTTAACAAGGATTCAAAATCTCCTAACAAGGATTTATATGTATTGAATGTATTTAATAAGACTCCTAACAGAGTCCATACTTTCACAAGGAATATTCATATTAGTGCATCTTTTGTGGGCATCATTCCCACCGGGGTTTACTCTTTGATCAAGAGGTTCCCTAGTCATCATATCTTGTGTTATTTTGTCATTGTGTATGAATATCTTTCTATGGTTGGTAATTATATTGCTTACATGGTTAAATGTTGTTGAAGTTGATAAAAGTTATAATTATCTAATAACTGATTCAACCCCCCCCCCCCCTCTCAATTATCTTGGTGGACTTTACTTTCTAACAAGAAACTGAAATGAAATTATTTTTTAAGATCTGAAAGTAGAATTTCTTCCTCTAGTCAATCCAACCTACAGATCTAAAACTATGTAGAGAATAGGCACCTGATCCAGATGCACAATGAAGCCAAATCAACAAGCAACCACAACAATCCAAAATCCCCAATATTCAAAGCACACAAGCTCTCCCTAAAAATCTTCTCCAAAAACCTGTCTCCTCTCCAAAATGAATGCAGTTCCCCCTATTAGGAATTCAATTCCCCATTTCATGCAAATCCCAGAGATGACTCAATAGTTAACTCCTAATCAAACTCCAATTCTAGTTTTGAAAGAAAATTCTAATTAATAAATTAAAATAACTTTATTTTGCACAACTCAACTTTGACTTTTGAAAACAAGTTGTTTACCTTTTGAAAACAATTCAATTTTCAATTATGCACATGTTATAATTAAAATATGTATTAAATAGATTAAATATTTAATGCATCCTAAATCTATGTAATTAAATATTTAATTATTTAATAACGCACACAAATATAATCAAATCTAATTACCAATTAAATAATTAATTAATCCAAATAATCAATTGTTTGACTTTAATTAAATTTTCTCAAATAAACTTAAGAAAATGATTAATATTAATTTTCAACTATAATATAATATTAATACGCACATAAAATCACCCACTTAAGCAATAAATCAACTAAAATTAAAATGACACAAAACCAAACAAACACAAGAGAAGGGATCCATGAATTCCTATCAACTAGATGAATTTGAATAGGGTAGTCATACTAATTCTTGTCCAATCCTAGGACAAATTAGGCTTAGGTTAGGGTTTTGGATCTGTATATCATCTCCCCTCGTTACCATTAAGATGAATATTTATGGGCACGCTCACTCCTGCCAATTCAGGGAAGACAATGCCCTGTACCTGGAAACTTGTCATCACAAGATGAAGCATGTACATTCATATATAAATATAACATACAATGGCGGGGATCGGCCGATCGTGTGGATCTCGCAAGCAAGTAACTCTGACTTCGTCCCTTAACCACATCAGGCATGTCAAATAGAAATATAAAAAAAACACATCAACCATACACATGCAAGTATGGGGTCAGTAAAATCATAAGCATCAATGATTTCCTAACATATAATCTATCATCCCAAAATAATCATAACATTTATAAAATCAGACTAGGGGCTAGGTACTACATCCACCCCCCCTAGGATTAGGCTTACTCCTAGAAGCCTACAAACAAATAAGGATATATATATCCCCCAAGCACGAAGCATTTACTAAAATTGAAACACAACATCTGAAAACAAGCAATAAAATAAGAACATGGTATACAGTCATAATGAGCAATATAACTCTGGTTAAGAATAACATAAATTCACATTGATCAATCATTTATTAACAATTCAAATAGATCAAAACCTTTATTTATTCATCATCATAGAAATCATCTAGGATCAATTACATAAATAATATATTCATATCTATATCAAATAGTGAGTTGAGAGGTTCATGAAAATCTATCTAGTTAATGCAACACTTCTGCAAACATATTGGATACACAACAATTCTAATCTTACACAAAATAGCATAGTACCATCTCCACGATGTCCTCCCTTATACATACTATCAAGGGTTCATGATGAACATGATAGAAACAACACTTATCACATAACAGGGCCAACAATACCAAACATTCAGAATAGCCACCATAAAGTTCAAAAATGACAAACCCAAGCGGGGGAATCATAAGTCCAACATTAAATCATAAGAGATCTCAATTTCAACAATAAATTAAGTGTGACTAGCATCACAAAATAGATAACAAAAAGAGAGTTAGGTGACTAATCCAATCATAAGAAAGTTAAAAAAATTTCAATGCTAGCCCATACACAACACAAACAATTCATCAATAAACCAAAAAAAATTTATCAATAACAAAATAGAAAACTACATAACAAGGTGACTAGTGGTAGCCACACTCAAGGGATTAATCACTTCATGACATCCAAAGGTACTTCACCCTAGATGCATCAGAGAAGGTAACCACACATAATAAATAGTCAAATCACCTATAACAATCACTAGGCAAAGTGACATCTCAAAGACATTTAAGAGAAAACATAAACATAATGCTTAGTTGCAATTTAATGGTTTTCATACACAAAAGAGTTATATGTCTATGTTTGGTTTCAAGTTTAAACTACACAAAACCTAATGAGTGTACATACCCAAAGTTCCCAGTGTAGAAACTCCGCTGTGATACTAGATGTAACACCCCATCAGGGAACCCAAGAGAAGTTAACCTAAAACATGCTACTAAGTTTGGTGAATAAATTTTTTTTGAGTTAACATACATGATAAACATCAGTGTGGAAGAAAATACCATTTACTCACATTGAAACAACATCCAACATAGATTACAAATCTCGAGGGTCCCATGACGTAGAATTACTAAGAACAAAACACAACTAAAGAATGATGACAAAAGATTCCAATACATATAAATTACAATTACATGATGACAATAAATACAATTCTTATGGACATCCATGATATCCAAATAAACTCACATCCTTTGCACATGTCCCAGGGTATGTGGTAATCAATCTAACTAAAATAATATAATGTCCAGATTAGGTATCACATGCGATACACTAATATAGGATTAAAAATAATGAAGATAAGAAAGAAACATCAATGAAGCATCACAAGGAATCCAACTGCAGAACCACCATCAAGCACCGACACCAGGACATCGAATCTCAAATGGTAAAGAATCACTACCACCCGTCCATGTAGAACCACAAAGGTCTACTTTACCATGCTGAGGAGATAACAACAAACCCCAATTGGATAACCAATTCAAAAGCAAGGTGAAACCACTAAGCAAGGACTCCTGAAATCTCTCTAAATCAAGGTATACAAATGATAGTGATAAGTAAGACTCACTAAACCAAAGGCATCTGAAACACGAAGAATAAATAGGGAGGAGGCTTAGGCTACATACCATGGGAGTGTCATCACATGGATGATTACTTGAGTTACCCTAGACTAGTCTCTTGACCCTGAACCCTCAAGTGTCTGTCAGGTTGAGTTATCCTGGAGTGGCCACTCTGGACCCTAGACCCTCAACATAATTCATGCGGAGCCAGAATCTCAATCTTGTTTTTTTAATGTTATTCCCCAAGTTTTATTATTAGGTTATCACTTATTAAATCAACTTACGATAGGTTACCTTGGTACTGGCCCCTTTTGAGCCCTGGACCCCTATTGTAAGCCACTCCCTTAAGATGCACCTATTTAACCCCTCCTAGGCTCACAAATCTCAAATAGATCAATCAGGTATACAACCAAGTAATCTCAGCTCCAGTTTCACACACAGGAACCAGAAAAGACTACAAAGATACTAAAAGCAAAATACAAAGCAACATGAGTCCATATGATCAATCAGGTGGTGATCAGAAAGATACACACACATCAAACATAATTGCAGAAAACATGCACAACTGATACATACCTGGCCTCTGTTTTCCCCCCTAGGTCATCTAGTGCTTGATAACACAATATGCAAAAGAAGACACACCAAGAATAAAAAAAACAACACTCATGCCATAAAGGACTAATATAGATCCATAAGTATTTAAAGTTTTATTTTGAGCATAATTGAATCCAAAAGGTTATACACATAAAATTGCTAAGAGAAACATAACATAAACATTAAAACAATACAACAATCATAAAAATGTTCCCTATAATTGTTCTAAGAATACAACGGAACAAAAGACCCAATTTCAGTAGTAAGATATCATCTACTAAACCATGTTTCCCAAAAAGAAATTTAATTCAATCAATTGCTAAAGATTTGGTTATGACCCAAACTCAACATACTTCCAAAAAGGCCTATATTTAGAGTCAAATTCCATAAAAGAACTATAAGATTTGAGTACAAAATTATTCCTCAATGTATATATTTACTAAAGTAATTATATATATACATATATTCCATTAAAGAAATCAAGAAATTAGAATTAATATAATTAAACTAATTAAAACTAAGCTAATAAAAGAAAAGGTTTGTTTTAACTAAGAATTACATTAGCTAATAAACAAATTAATTAATAAAAATTAAATTAAACAACAAACAAAAATTAAATATATATTTAAATGAAATTTAAAATTAATTACAAACTAAATTTAGTTTGATTGAAAAAATTAAAAAAATTAAAAAAAACATTGGGGGCGAACCCGGTGGGCCCCACGCCCCATTCCCCATGTGCTGACCTGCACGGGGCGGGGTACTATCGAGGCAATACCTTCTCTACCACGACAGATTTGGTACTGTCGTCGGCAGCCCTCTCTGCCGTAGGTAGTACGAGGTTGGGGGTTGGGGGCTGTGGTGGCCAACGCCCCCATACATTATAATTTTTTAAAAAAAAATTACTTAATCAAACAAAAAGCAATGCAATTTTTTTTATTTTTTTAAAAACAATTACTTAAAGATTTTATTTTCTAACACAAACAACACTTTTCAATTATATATATTTTTTTAATTTTATTTAATAAATTCTGAAAATATGGAAGTATTTATAAAGAGAAATTTTATTTTTTTTACTGTCATAATATTTTATCCACTGTACTTTTACCAGAGGATGTCACACATTATCCAGAATTGATTCTAGTACTCTAATTGGTTGTTTTTTAACTCTTGGTTTCTTTTAAATCTTCAACATCTTTTTTTAAAAACAATCATATTAGGATTCTTTACCAAGAATCTATTCCATTTTTGTCTTATTGGACTTTTTTTTTTACTGTGTATTTGGAGAATGATAATTTTTAACCAGAATTGGATTTTTCAACTAAAATTGGGTTTTTATCTAAGGATAGACTTATTTTCTTCAAGCCCTATAGTCAAACTTTAGCCCAGATTAATAATTTATTTTCTAGAAGATCTATATGGCATAATCCAATGAAATTTTGGCAGCATAACCCTGTTGTGCTAAAATTTAATAAAAAACTAAAATAACAGATCTAAGGGTTTCTTTAGTACCCATAACAAAGAAAATACATACAGATCTAAGGAAATAGTCAAGAACTATTTAGACATAGAAATTCATCAACAGGAACTAGAAAGCACAGAATAAGATTTCCAGAACCTACCTCGGATCCAATGCCAGAAACTGAAATGAAAACTTTTTTTGAAGATCTAAAAGTAGAATTTCTTCCTCTAGTCAATACAACCTGCAAATCTGAAACTGTGTAGAGAATAAGCACCTAATCTAGATGCACAATGAAGCCAAATCAACAAGCAACCACAACAATCCAAAATCCCCAATATTCAAAGCACACAAGCTCTCCCTAAAAATCTTCTCCAAAAACCCGTGTCCTCTCCAAAATGAATGCAATTCCCCCTATTAGGAATTCAATTCCCCATTTCATGAAAATCCCAGAGATGACTCAATAGTTAACTCCTAATCAAACACCAATTCCAGTTTTGAAAGAAAATCCTAATTAATAAATTAAAATAACTTTATTTTGCACAACTCAACTTTGACTTTTGAAAACAAGTTGTTTACCTTTTGAAAACAATTCAATTTTCAATTATGCACATGTTATAATTAAAATATGTATTAAATAGATTAAATATTTAATGCATCCTAAATCCATGCAATTAAATATTTAATTATTTAATAATGCACACAAATATAATCAAATCTAATTACCAATTAAATAATTAATTGATCCAAATAGTCAATTATTTGACTTTAATTAAATTTTCTCAAATAAACTTAGGAACATGATTAATATTAATTTTCAACTATAATATAATATTAATACGCACATAAAATCACCCACTTAAGCAATAAATCAACTAAAATCAAAATGACACAAAATCAAACAAACACAAGAGAAGGGATCCACAAATTCCTGTCAACCAGACGAATTCGGATAGGGTAGTCATACTGATACTTGTCCAATCCTAGGACAAGTTAGGCTTAGGTTAGGGTTTTGGGTCTATATATCATCTCCCCTGTTTACCATTGAGATGAATATTTATGGGCACGCTCACTCCTGCCAATTTAGGGAACATGATGCCCTGTACCTACAAACCTGTCATCACAAGATGAAGCATGTACATTCATATATAAATATAACAGACAATGGCAAGGATCAGCCAATCATGTGGATCTCGCAAGCAAGTAACTACAACTCCATCCCTCAACCACATCAGGCACGTCAAACAGGAATTAATTTTAGAAAGATACTTTTGACCTCATATTTATAGAGATGTACAGAGAATGGTTAGAGGTTGCAAAATTTATCAAGTAGAAAAAGGAACTAGTCAGAATGTGGAATTGTATACACCTTTGCATGTACCTAATAGACCTTGGGAAGATGTGAGTATGCACTTTGTTCTTAGATTTCCTAGAACTCCGAGAGGTAATGATTCTATTTTGGTATTGGTTGACAAATTTTCTAAGATGGCTCATTTCATACCTTGTAAGAAGACATCTAATGCATTGCATGTAGTTGAATTATTTTTCAAGGAAGTAGTAAGATTTCATGGGTTGCCTAAATCTATTATTTCAAATAGAGATACTAAGTTTACTGGTTACTTTTGGAGAACACTTTGGAAAAAGATGAATACTGAATTGAAGTTTAGTTCTACATTTCACCCTCAGATAGATAGACAGACTGAAGTTTTGAACAAAAGTTTTGGAAACTTATTGAGATGTTTAGTTGGAGATAAGCATGCTAATTGGGATTTAGTTTTGGCACAAGAAGAGTTTGCATATAATAATTATGTGAATAGAAGTACTAAGAGGACACCATTTGAGATTGTTACTAGATTTCATCCTCAGGGAACCATAGAGTTGAGATATTTACCTACTGAGACCTAAAGAAGTGTTGAAGTTGAGGATTTTGTAGTATACATGAGAACTTTTCATGATGAAGTTAAAAAGAATTTGGAGGATAGTAATCTAAAATATAAACAGAGAGCAGATAAGAGAAGGAGACATAAATATTTTAAAGTTGGAGATGAGGTTATGATTCATTTTAAGAAGAATATATTTCCATTTTGTACCTACAACAAGATGAAAATGAAGAAGTTTGGACCTTGTAAGATTCTGAAGAAGTTTGATAGTGGAAATGCTTATGAAGTGGATTTACCAGAGGACATGGATATATCACCTATATTCAATATTTCTAATATCTTTGAGTACTTTGAATCAATTGATGAGATGGGAGATGATTTGAATTATGCTAAGAAGGACAGAGATAGTATTGAGAAGATCTTGAATAGCAGAGTAAGAAAGAGCACCAGAGGAAAAGACTACATGGAACATCTAGTTCAGTGGAAAGACAAGCTAGTTGAAGACAGTTCATGGATTACACAAGCTGAGTTGGATCTTTATGATTTAGGTCAGAATATGAGTAGTGTTTGATGTGGACATTAGTTCTTTTTTTACCCTAGGTGTCTGATGCAGGAGCATCTTGGGTCTTGAGCAATCTTGCATCACCAAAAATATTTCATGTTTCCTGTACCAGTCTGATGTTTGTTTTGGCGTTGATGTTTCTATTGGTTTCTTGCCTTGCAAAGTTAATGCAGTGATGTGGACCTAATCTTGAGCATTCTCCTAAGATCGCATGTCCTAATTCATTTGGATCTGGAAGTTATCGCAATTATCCTCGGGCATTGATTTTCTACTAGTTTCACTCATGAAATGTGTGGTATTTTGGGTTGCGCGGTTTCATACAGGAGAATTGGATCTTGCACGGTTGGGGATCTATTCTTGGATCATGTGTGGACCTAAATGTAACTTCGCATTTGTTTTGTTATTTCTTGCTTTAATTTTGGTTTCTCCTCCTAAGTGGACCTATATTGTAATTAAATGCCTGACTGGCCGACTTGTGGCTTTGCTGGCTATATATTTGGAGCTTGGGTTGATGTAGAGGAAGTGCTAGTGGCATTTCTAGTTGAGGATAGTAGATTAGAGGATTGAGATGTGAGATGAGACTCTGAATTCATAATTCTCATTGTATAAGGCTGAAACTTGGAAGGCCTCATAGTCAGGCATGTTGTTGTTTTAGTAATATAATTGCACTAGTGTAGTGCAACTAGTTTCTTGTCTCATATCCATTGTGTTTTCACTTCTTACATGTGGTTTTCATATTGCTTCCATGTGTAACTCTTCGCAGGGCATGTTTGTGGGTTTAAGTAGTCTCAATTAACCCTGATTCTGTGTTCACCTACCCTACCCTTGCATCACACCCTTCTGAAGATTTTTCCAAAAAAAATCCTCACATATCCAATCTTCAAAAATTTAAGGCTCCAACCTTTTCAAATCTCCACCCATCTTTCTGCATTTGGACACAATCTCCACACTTAAAATCTTACTGAAATTGCAAATGAGGAAAATGATGGTCACAGTCTCGAAAATAACCCACAAAATGTGCCAAGGGGGGAAAGTGATAATTTTTACATACTTCCCTTGATTAATTCTCATGTGATCTCTTTTTCCAATGTTCATGTTAGTCATTTCCATTCTATACAAAAATATCATCCACAATGTTGTGAGTCTTATCATAATTAATGAGGTAATTAATAGCTTTATTGTGCCTTAGCTCACCATACCAAGTAATCATTTCCTTACACATCAAACCAATATTCAAAATAGGATCTGCCACCATGTTCACTTCATGGTAAGCATGGGAAATATGTACCTTATTAAAAAAATTCATGATTACGTCAACTTCCTTAATGATGGGTTCAATAGCCCATGATGATTTATAATATCCCTTCAAACAACTAATAATATTATTAGAATCACCTTTTAACCATACATTATGAAAATTTATTTGTTTGGAAATTTCAAGAATTTGGAGGGCTCCCATAGCCTCAGCTAAATGACTAGTCTAGTTTTCCAATGGAAAGGCAATAACACCAATACAATTTCCATAAGTGTCTCTAACCACCCCATCACAACCTATTGAGCCGAGGTTTCCTTTGGCCGCACTATCAAAGTTAGCTTTAACCCTACCATTAGGGGGAGATAAACACACCAAGTCATCTCTCTTATTCTCCTTAGTCCTTTTAGAATCAAGAGAAAAGAAAAGGAAATGATTTGGATCACAATCACCATCCTCCAGATGACATTCATTCCTGGTAATGACAAAATTTTCTTTGAAAACTCTAATTATCTTCTCAAAAACTACCTAGGAAAAAGCTTCTGAATTTATAAAAATATGTTCATTGCATTCTTTTCATATATTCCAAAAAATATGAGGAGCTAGAAGGGAACAAACTAGCTTAGTGGCCTTATTTGAAGAAGGGAATTTACATTGATTAAGGAAATCCATAAAGGTTCTCGGAAGAACCCAAGAGAGATTCCACCCCTAAAAAATCCTTCCCCAAACACCATGAGTGTACATGCAATGAAGAAAAAGATGAAGAACCAATTCTTCATCATTCTTACATAAAAAGCATCTATTTGGGAGATAAAAACCTCTCTTGCATAAGTTATGAATAGTCAACACTTTATTTTGAATCAAAAGCCAAAAAAGATATTAATATTAGGGATAAGGGATTTATTACAATAGGAGGACCATAAAGGAGGTGACCTATCAACTTCAATCATGGTCCCCATAGTAGAGGATACAAAATACTTTCCAGTAGGGTTAGAAGCCTAGATCAACATATGCTCAAAGTTTTTATTGATGAAGCACAAGTTAAGAGAGACCTAGATGTGAGATAGATTGGTCAATGGTATTTAAATTAATCCAAGCTTCCTCAATCCAATAGTTAACCACCAAGGAACCATAAATATTTTATCAAATCTGCATCACATTCTTGGCTTTTGACATATCAACAATTGGTTTATCCAGTAACCAACAATCCTCCCAAAATCAAATTTTGGTGCCTTTTCCCAACTTCCATTTATTTCCTTTAGTTTCCACATGTTTAACATTCTGTACAACTTTCTAGATGAATGATCCATTTTAAAAATTATGGGATTGAAAGAACTCTTCAATGGTCAAAGCATTGAATAAGTATTTCCTTTTCTAGATTGTATTCCACTCCCTCTCATTCTCATACAATCTCCAAACATGTTTTTCCATAAGGGCCTTGTTAAGTGATGAATATGCTTGATTCCCAAGCCTCCCAATATTTTAGGTTTGCACACAAATTCCATGGCCACAAGAGACATTCTATTTTTCCCCTCAGTTCCAATGCAAATAAATTTATTTTGGATCTTCTCTATTATGTCATCATATTTAATAGGAATCTTAAAGAGGCTAAGAGCATACACTGGAAGATTTTGAATTTTGAGAAATATACCTTGTTAGCTTGACTAAGTAAAATTCCCTTAAACCCAATCATCTTTTTGTTAAATCTTTCAATGAGAGAGACCTAAAAATAATCTAGAGGTTTTGACCCCAAAGGAAGCCCTAGGTAGGAATCAGGAAGGGCAGAGATTGAGAACCCCAAAATCCTTGATATCTTCAATTGTCTTTCTTTAGGAGTACTAATGAAAAAAAAAAAAAAAGATCTTTTATCCAAGTTTATCAGTTGACCAGTGCCATTGGAATAAGTGTTTAAAGTTGTCTTAATTCTTCTAGCTTCTTTGATGGAAGTCACTCCCATTAATATAATATCATCCACAAACTGTTCATGAGAATAATTATAAGGATGAGATGAAGGCCCAAGGCCTTGAATGTCTCCTAAAGCATTAAGTTTTTGGAAGAATCTCCCTAGCATGTCTCCATAATGGAAAAGAGAATAGGAGAGATCAGATCTCCTTGTCTCAGCCCTCTGGATGGCTTGAAGAAATGAGAAGAAACCCCATTCACCATAACAACAACCAAGGAAGTAGAGATAATTTGGGAGATCAGTTGAGAAAAATTCTTCCTGAAGCCAAAGGCTATAAGGACTTCAAGCAAGAAATACCAGTCAACTCTATTATAGGCTTTAGAGAGGTCCACTTTAATAAGGAAACCTAGTTGGAAGAACACTAGAGAGAATGAATATTCTCATGAACAGTAATAATAGAGTCCAAAATTTGCTTGCCAAGAACAAAACCATTTTGCTGGGGGGAGATAATAGTTGGAAGCAAGTTTAGAATTTTGGTTGTCATCACCTTCGAGATAATTTCATAGAAGGAATTAAAAATGTTTATGGGTCTAAAAGCATCCATCGAATCCACTCCAAGTTTCTTACGAATCAAAACAAACAAGGTGGCATTGATTTCCTTAAGAATCCTTTTAGCCACAAAAAACTCTTTGACTGCATCAGAGACATCTTTTCCCACAATAGACTATAACATTTGGAAAAAAAACATAGGGAAACCATCTGGGCCTGGAGCCTTATCACCTTCAAAGGAGAAGATTGCATCCTTTACCTCCCTAGAAGAGGGTATAACACTAAGAACGTTATTTTGGCCCTCATTGATGATTGAAGGAATAGAGGATAAAAATCCTTGTGACTATCTATATTAAGGGACTCCTCGGTAGTAAGGAGAGATGAAAAATATCCAGCCATCTCATTCCTAATATCTTCCTCCTTTCCCAAGATGTCTTTTTTAGTATTAAGATGAGAAATGTGGTTGATAGCTCTATGCTTCAGAGTAGTCAAATGGAAGAATTTAGAGTTCTTATCACCTTCCTTAAGCCAAAGGGACTATGATCTTTGATTCTAGTAGGTTTCCTCCTTGGAGATAATATTGTGGTATTTCACAAGAATCTCATTCTCCTTATCCAAGATAGATCAAGAATATCCCTCCTCTTGGATATTTTCTTGAATCACTTTTATCTCAATTTGTATACCAAACTTAGTGGAAAAGATATCCACAAACACTTCCTTATTCCATATTTTCACATGATCTTTAATATAGCTAAGATTTTTGGCCACTCTAAACATGGTAGTCCCATCAACCTTAATATTCTACCAATCTTTGAAACACTCCTCAAATTGGGGATGAGACAACCACATCTTCTGAAATCTGAAAGGATAGTTCCTCTTTCCTGAGATGGGCTCAACCATAAAAATAATTGTCTCACGATGGGAAATGTTATGTTGATTAAATTTTGTTTTATTTATTCCCAAGAAATCTCCATGGTCTAGATTTTTTCCATAAAAAATGAAAAGCTCGAATTAAATAAACCTTGTGTGATTAAATAAGAGTTGCAAAGATTTTTAAGTGTGCAGTCAAAAACATCATGTTATTTATGCATTGTGGGTCCTAGCTACCTTATTATGAAAGGATTTGAGCAACAATTGTCATCTCTTACTATTCACATTACATTAACCTTGTGCAATTAAATCAAATATTTTCAAAAATTTAAATGCACTAGTGCCCAATCAAAAACATTGTGTGTTTCCTGTATTGTGAGTCCTAGTAACCTTATTTTGAAAGGATTTAAGCAATGATCATCATTACTTTGATCGAAAAGATTGAAATTTGGTGGTTAATTTGAAAGAGCACAAAGTCTTAATTATGCATATGCATAGGGTGGAAAATGTATTGTGTTTTTGCATCTATAATTTCTTGTTCAACCATTTATTAATAAGTTATTGGCCTTATTTTGTGCCTTATCTTTCCATTGAGTTATCATATTTGGACTTTTTTTGTGATGTTGAGTGCTTCTCTTTTATCATTCTACTTTCTATGTTCTATCAAATGTGCTTATAGCTCCTATAATGCAAAATTTATATGTTTTGCATCATTGCATTAGTTCTACCCTATGCATTATTTCTTGCAGGGTAGGATAGAGTCAATGTATGTGTAGGTTAGGTTTTATTGATATTATGTGTATTATAAGAAGAGAGAGTAACCATGTTTCAATCTGTTTCAATCTTGTGCATCACCATAACCTTCTCCCTTTTCCTGATAAGTCAAAATTTTAGGTGTATCCCGAGGGTAAGGAAGCTGACCTTATTAGGAGATTTAGTTGCAGAGCACAAGTCCTACACTTGGGGATTATATCCATATCTCACAAGGTTTCTTGGGGATCAAACCCCAAGCATGGGTGCAAACTTTTGTAACAATATTTACCTCGATCTCTTGTGTTGTTCTTTGATTTTCTAGATATGGAATTTTCATACATTATCTTGCACAATATCCTCAAGTTCATCTAATAGATGGAAACACTTGTAGTGTAATAGCCAAACATATATGGTTGTTATGCACGAAAATGTAAAAAAACATAAAAATTTGGGGTGGGCCATGATATTTTATTTGTTATGTAGTAAATAGATTTGAAATCTTAAAAAAGATCTAATACTAAAATGTTTCACTCCTATGAGTCTGACATGTCCTTCTTCATCCATTGAATGAGATATTTCCAATTTTCATTAAAAAGTATGTATAATCATCACAATGAAGGGTGAAACTTTTTTTTTGTAGACACTAATAATCATATACATGCCTTTTCAAGGATAAAAAGTTGACAGAATGGCACACACCAAGTTTTTTAGATAAATAATGGAGATGAAGGTACACAACAATGTCAAATAATTGTTCTGATTGAACAACTACATCCCATCAAAACTTTTTCCAAACAATCTATCCTTAAATGTGTGGTATTTTAATAAATTATGAACCATAGACTTATGTGACACGGTAATCAAAAAACTACAATTGACTTAGTTCAATGCAATTTCGTGTGTAGGGGTAGGAGAAATTGGGGAAATCTAGACATGAATGTGATAACCTACTTGAAAAATCCAAAAAAATACTTGAAGAGAGAATAGGGAAAAAGAAAATGCATTAATGTATATTAAATCCATGCAAATAATATAGACCAATATGGAAATGCATGTGTTTGATTAAAAATAATGATCATGTTTGCAATAATGCAAAGCCAACCTAATTCTTTTAAGTTAAAACATGCAAAAATAGAAATCGTACGTGTATATATAATGCACATAGGATAGAGAGAAGGGTGTTCTTGCATATGATTCACTAAGAAGAATAATCATATTTGCAATATTTTACATGTAATGAAGACCCTTTTTAAGTTTAAGATAAATCTCCAAAGAATACAATTGAAAAGTATATGTGCAATCCATGAACATAAAAGACAAGGCATGAAGTGAAAATTTTTTATTAACAATAATTGTCTATTTTAGGTATTCAAGATCATAGTGTTCAAGGAAGAGATAAGATGATTGGAATTGGTTGTGTTGTCCCTTAACTACATATCCATAAATTTTAAAGTCCACACATTTTCCATCACTTTCTATTGAATTGTTCAATACAAGTGGGATTTTTCAGTCAAATGAATTGAAGACAACCTATCATGAGTGTATTGTATTAAATAGGTAGACATATCCATGTTTTGACACCCCTCCACATCCATGGAAATTTGGTGGGGACAAAATAGGTTGTTGGAGAGAATCATGAGGCAATCTCATTACCTTTGTGAATTTCACCTTCTAGCCTTCTGTGTGATGTCTCCAAACATCTAGCATCGCATCATACTTAATAGTTGACTTAGAGAACATCTTCTTGTTAGAAACAAGAGCTTCCTCCAAATTTCTACTAATCAATTTTTGTTCAAGCAATTCATGCTCCTGCTTCATGTTCTTCTCGTTTAACTCTACAAACAACCTATCCATCTCACTATTTTTGTTCAAAAATTCTACAATTTCCAAAAAAGGCTTTTGTTATCTTCTTCAATAGCCTCCAACTTCTAAGATAACACAATAATATGACTGCATTGAAGCCAAATATGACTTTACATCAAATTATCTACTAAATTATTCAAGGTATAACTCGTAAGGGGATCATGTGTGGCTGCATTATTTCCACTATTTCCCCCCTACAACATACCACCAAAATTTGATATGCCCACCAATGGTGCTTCCATTGAAGACTATCCTTCCCTATAATTGGATGAATTGGTGGCCCTTTTACACTTTCACAACCTATAAGACATTGACAATCATAAAATTTTATTAAAAATATTATCCATGGTGGAATTTTGGACGCCCTTTAGCTTTGTGGGAGAATTTTTCCATTTTCCCATCCCTACATCTGAACCATGCAATTATGGTTGTTTGGCGAGGATTCAAATTTATTGGGACTCACACAAATTTCCAAACTATCAAATTCCATAAGTAAGGTCTGAGAAAATGAGGCTAGATAATTGATTTATACCTATGCATATTATCATTGTTGAAGACCATCCAGACTAGTGTTGAAAGAAAGATAATGTGTACTGCCTCCAACGTTAGGCCAACAAAAAGGTGGTGTGCAGTGTCTTCTTCTCAATCTGCAACAAAATCTACACAAGAGGAAGCATTCAAAATTATTTTTGAAATGCAAAATGGGGAACATTTACATAAGGTGATTAAATAAAAGAATATACTACATGCATCGTGTAGAATAACACCCATGAACATACTAGGAAAGATGTTACAAAAAATGGTGACAATGGATTTCAAACCTCGTAAAGTGACATACAACAATGGTTTCCATTAGGTTTCTTTAGTAATAGCATTTTGATGCCCTTGAGTTGCCATATTAATATCCTTGTGGATGGATTACTTCTTTAACTATGTCACAAACATGAATGTATGTGTGTATTTAAACATAAGGTACATATGGAAGGGAAGGTCAAGCAAAGTGCATTTGTTTTCTTATAAGGTTCTATGCTCATCCATAAAAAATAATGACATTAACAAGATTTAACGTCATTAACATGCAATGTAACAGAGATAGTGAAAAACATAGACAAAATATTTTCTTTGCAAATGCAATATAATGAAACCATTTGTGATACACTTGTCATATCAATAGATCAATCACCAATTAACAAGACCATGTTGCTACACACATTCCTAAGACAAGAAGACATAAAACTTTTTCTTATTTCAATTTTTACTCCCATGCACATTACATAAGGCGTTGAATCCTTGCACTAGTTCTTTTAACGGGAGGAGGGGACTCACTAGATTCTTTCTCCACCTTCAATGAATCAACCACTTTCTCCTAGAGTTATGTAGAGAAGTTGAATGAGTGCAACCTCCAAAATAATGTGGACATCAATATTAGCATGTGTAGAATTGAAGAAAATTTACATTCACACATGAAAAGATGGAAGGAATAATACCTTCTAGTGCATCACAAATAGAGTACGGGTCAAGTTTGAAATGTTCCATGCCTCAAAAGAATTTATGGAGTCACTTTATTTTTTTGAAAAAGAGTGAGCATAGGGAAGCCTAGCATGGGGATCAATAACCTCTATGATTTGGACTTTGATAGTACCTATTGGTAATGGTTTTTTGTGGCACTTCACATACTTGCCCACACCTTTGAAAATACCTTTGCCAACCAATACACCCTCTGATAGTAGCTTGATGTGATCTCTAATTTTATATGTGTAAACTTGTTCATGTAAGGGTTAATCATCGACAATGGGTGCCTACATTTAGAAAATGTACATGGATGAACCAAACTTGTGTGTCAGAAAGAAAAAGTATTAATGCTTAAAGATACAAAGAAAATAAATAACCTCAACAATTACCAATTCGTCCTGTGGGACTTTTCCACTTCACCCCACAAAAATTTATTGACACTATCACTTTCCTTCATAGTCTCCATTCATGCAACCTCATGAGCTAATCAATCATATCACCTACCCCCCCCCCGCCCCTTCAATATCAGTCTATGGTGTTTAGGGAAGGTGGAAAACACATAAGAGGAGAAACATTAAGTATGCCATATGGAAATATGGCCAGTTCAAAACAAGGACCATGCTCTTAGGACGAGTCATTTTTTTTTTCACTAGGATTAAGAGATAATTATTTTGCAAATCTAGCTAGTAAGTCATGATTAATATCAATAAGCTTATACATATCATCAGAACCACTAGCATGAAAATTATTTGAATTGGAAACATTGAAATCATCATCAAGAGTATCTTTTTCATCTAAATTAATCAAAATAGGATCTCTAATTCAAACAGAATCATGATATTTGTGCAATTTCATCTTTTCAAGATTAATTTCCTCTCTTGGGCTATGCATTGGATGATTAGAGGGAATCAAAGCATCATTAGGTGTATTACGAGAGGAAATGTTTTTGGAAGCATTCTCATAGGCTCTAGCACAACATTTATGGTGATGATGATGAGCGCAACAACTACCTTTGGTTTTGTTTGAAATTTGATTTGGTTTAGGATTAATCAACATTGAGTCATTTTCTTATTTAGGAGGAATAACTGAAGGCACCACACTAGGTTGACAGATAGAAAATGTGGATAATTTATAGGATATAAGAGGTGGAACTAAAGCATAAATAGGAGGTGTGGAAGGTGTAGGAAGAATTTTAGGAACAGGAAAAGGAGATGGGACTATAAGAGAGGAATTTCTAAGTTCACAAATATTATTAAGCTTAAATTTTGATAGGATAATAAATAGTTATATTTGCGAGGTTGGGTTGGTTGGGTCATGGAAGGCCAAAATAAATCAAGGTAAAATTTCCCTCTAGTAGGTAAATCTTGATAGAGACTATGGTTAATCATGATGATTTCTCTATTATGGGAAAATTTTGAACACTCATGAATAGGATTGACTATAGATTTCATGGAAGTGAGCCAAGGAAGGAAAATTATAACTTGAAATTGATTGGAAGTTTGGATGAAAAAAAAGGTGGCATCTAAGGTTTGCTTACCAAATTATATGGGAAGAGTAATGGAACCATAGGTAGGATAAGTGAAACCATTGAATTTTTTTATCAACACATCATATTTATCATAGAAGTCTTTCTAGAGTTGTCTAGTATGAATATGTTCTTCACTTATAACATTCACATTCAAGTAGGGTCTATAAGGAAACCATGAGAGGGAAGACTACTTAACTTCACAACTATGTAAAGGTGATCATTAAGTTCCCTAATAGTCTTACTAGGATCAAATTTAATGCAAAGATTAGGCTCGTGTTTGGGTTTAGGTTCAAATTGACCAATAAGGTTGGAAATATTTTTGGCATCGGTGCACTCAATGTCATAGGTTACAATGGTTGTAGATTCAAAAACATGGGTATATAAAGAAGGAATGGACTCAATGTTATTGGTTGAATGGGAAGGTAAAGGGTTAGTATAAAGTTTCAAGTTTTGGTTGGAAAGGGAAATGAATTTGTTTCCTTGATTGTTAACAACCTCTACAAATATAACATTAGAATCAATGAGGTCTTTAACAATAGTTTTCAAGTGGAAACACTTTTTAGTATCATGAATGGGTTGATGATGATATTTGCAAAAATATATGGGATCAAATTTTTTGTTGGTTTGTTTGGAAGGATCAATTGGCTTAGTGGGGGGAAGTTTTCAGACATTATCTCTAATCAACTTCAACATCACATTATGAAAATATTCAAAAAGATTTGTAAAATTACAAGAAGGTTTAAAATAAGATGACAAAGGGGCCACACCTTTGGATGTTGCTACCACTTATACATCAATGTTATTTGATGAATTATTGATCTTGATGAGGTCTTTTGGTGTTTGAAACTTCTAAAAAGGTTGATATGTGGCATCAATATTATCTATCAAAGAGAAGGATTTCTCTCAATTTGACTCGCTTAAAGATGATAATTATGAAGCACTACACATAATTGAGTAAATGAGGAGAATTCAAAAAGAAATATCTTATCTCTGATATCTTTTACAAATTAGCAATGAAAATATGTTGAATATCAACAATAGGCACATGATATAAAATCTAAGCATGTAAATGATTAAATCTACCAATGAAATTAGTCACTTTTTCTTTAACATGTTGTTTTGAATGCACTACATTAGTCAAAGAAATCTTAGGACCAATATTAATTTTAAATTGTTGGATGAAAGCATTAGAATTTTTTTGGAAAGAACCAATCAAATAAGGATGTAAAGAACAATACCATTACAAGTCCTTATCTCAAAAGTTTATAGTAAAATACTTAGCCATGAACCTATGATCATGAGAAAAGTTACTACACAATTCCTGAAATGTCTTGACATGTGTCAATGTATCACCTTTACCATTATAAGTCTCCATGTGAGGTATTTCCATTTACTGAGGGATAATGACACAACTAATATCCAAGGCTAAAGGGTTGGCCATTGCACATGTGGGAATGTTGATTTTGGATTGATTCATAGAGGCAATTTTTTATTGCAAGGATGAAATAGTTTGAGGAATACTTATTTGTAGTGGATTTAGTGGAGAGATTGTTATGAGGCATATGTGAAATGTTGGTACCATTATAGGAAATGGAAGGAACATTGTAATATGAAAATGGAACATTTTTGTAAGTAGGCATGGATGAAGATTGTGAAATACATGGAACACTTGAAAGAGGAGGAACAATAGGATTGGGAATATTTCTAGGACTAACATAAATATGATTGATGTTAGCAATAAATATAGTCATGAGATATGGAGCATAAGTAGAAACACTAGGTAAAGAGGTAGGAAAAGGATAATAGGAGTTTGAGTTAACTTAGATCTTGAGCACAATCCTTAAGAGGTTTAACATTACTATTAATAATATGGGAAATAGTTCTTAAGAATTTAATACCATGTTCATCATTATGAATCAACTTCATTAAACCTTCTACTAAGGAAGTGGTGTCCATGTTATAATTTTCTTGAAATAACCATTGTTCAAAGTTTTCAAAGTCATGGGAAAGATTTTGTACTTGTGTAGGAGGAAATATTAAATATTCCTCTTCAACATGAAAAGAGTGGGAAGAATGATTCTCAACCATAGTAGGAATATCATTAGTAGGCATGTGTGTCTCATAACGATTCCTAGGAAATAAATAAGACTCAAGATCAAAGGAACCCATAAATATATGACTACTCCTAATCAGAATTATATAGGTGGGACTCAATGTTATAACACTCATGCACAAGAGAAGAAAGAAATATAGATCTAGAAATTACAAATATGAAATTTGAAAAAAATATGCAAACATTCATTAAATTTAGGCAACATTAATTGGATTGCTCATAAAATATAATGAAGAACACATCTAAGTATGATATAAAAAGTAAGGATCCAATGCACATAAAGGGCATCTAACACAAAAATCAAAATAGAAATTTCATGCATCAGGTTCACCAAAAATGCACAGTGGGAAAAATGAGTGGGGTAAACAAGGGATTTATCCACATTTTCGTAATGCACAATCCTAAGGAAGATTACCCAATAGGCTCAAGTAGGACTTAAGAACTAAGTGAGTGCAATTATCCTTCATTTTTATCATTAAGAATAAAATGGATTTAGGGAATTAATCTAATGATGCAAGATAAATGACTAAATTAAGCAGTTTTAGGAAAATTTAGATAGACAAAAACAAACATGAACTTGTAGTGACCAAAAATGGAAACTTGGGAATTGTACTAACCTGTAGACAAAATCTAAAGGTGTTTTGATAAGAACAAAAAACCTGGGGCATTCTATTCCCAGGAGTTTTGTCCAAAATTTTGACTGAGAGTCTCACACATCCGAATCTCTCTAGAAAAGTTATGATAGTTGCTCCACTTGTACCTACACAGAAAAAAAAGAAGGAAAAAGTTAGCAGAAAGGTGTTTTCCTTGGTCAGACCCCTATTTAGTAATCAACCTATAAGATTACATAAAGGAAAATAAATATGAAGGTAAATATTAGATCTACCTTGCCAATACCTTCATGAACGAATATTAATATTGCACATATTCATGAAGATACTTGAATGTTTCTTTGTTGACCTTGGAATGTAGATAAAAATCAACGGTTCCTTCACAAATGCATGAATCTTTGAATGCCACTCCTAGATATTCAATGTAGTTATGCTTGATTGAACACTTGTTATGGAAGAAGAATGTATAAGGATGGTCAAAGGGTCTTCTTTCTTTCTTGAGAAACTCCTCTACTTGTCCATCATTGAAGAGAAGCTCGCTACAATGGAGAAGACTGTCTTCAAAATGCCTTGGATATTTGGAGAAATGCTAGATCTTGGATGCTTACCTTCAAATCTTGAATTCTCTTGATTGCTAAATGCTTTAATGCAAAATATTGATTCTGTTTGCTTATTGATCTTGGATTTGGTTACCAAAATGAGGAGAGAGAGTATTTTGACATACCTCATCACACATTTTAGGATCCAAAATTAAACCACGATGATGATGAGATCTAATTTCCCCACTGAAACACCACAATGAGGCTCTGGTTCAAATTTGGGCCCAATCCTAGGGAAAAGAACAAGGAATGGAAAGCCAGGAAGATAGGGGAGATGCTAGATCAAAGGGAAATAGATAGATCAATCAAGAATAACAGACATGAAATCGACAAAATGAGGCCTAATTGAGCATCTAATTATGGGTGTTAACTTTTTAGGTTGGTACTCTGTGTGTGTGTGTGTGTGTGTGTGTATGTATGTATGTATGTATGTATATATATGTATATACATACATATGCATATGCATATACATACATACATACATATGTATGTATGTATATAAATATATGTGTATATGCATATATGTATATGTATATATGTATATTTATATATGTATATATGTATGTATGTATGTATGTATGTATGTATGTATAACTTTATTATAAACTTTAGACCTTCAATGTGAAAATTTATAGGAGTGTATAAATTTGAATTAATTAAATGCAATTGTTGATATTATTTTAGTAATAACCATATTATATTATATTTGCATTCCCTTTAATGTGATAAAACTAGAATTATCAAATTTTTTAGATACTTAAAAAATATATATACATGTATACTAACTGATAATAATATTTAAAAAAATCCATGCATGAATGAATACACACACACACATATCCTTGTATGAAAAAAGTATATATGTTTTGAATACTAGAAAAAGTAGGTTTTGAAGGGGCCCTGAAACCCTTTACAATTCCAAAAGCAAAAGATCGAAAAAAGTAACAACAAAAATAGACAATAGAAACAATCTGCCCATAGAAGGGCTACAAGGGCATCAAAAGATTAGAAAACGGGATAAAACCAACCCAACAACCAAAAAATCAGCACGAGAACTAGCCTAGTTGACATAATACATAACCCCAACTAAAAAAGTATATATGTTATTATGAGTTAGTATACAAGTATATATATTTTTCAAGTATCTAAAAAATTCAATAATTATTGTCTTATCACATTAAAGAGAATGCAAATCTAATCTAATATAGTTAGATTCTTTTTACTTATAAGAAAATAAATAATTGTATTTATTTAATTTAAATTTATACACTCCTATGAATTTTCTCATTGAAGGTCTAATTTTTTTAATAACAACTAATGGATAATAAGTAATTTAAATATAGTGCACTAACTGAGAAAAAGCTCCTAATTGAGAGAAGACTTAAAGTCTTAAACAACTAGAATTTTTCTTTTTCATGTCCCATTACAAATGTAGTGCCTCTCATGGTTGCATTATGTTCCATGATTATTTTGATATGAGCTAGACTCATGTGTTATTCTTATATTATTTGCATGATGAGATGCATTCGATGATAATACATTATTTTGGTTGCCAGTATCATGGTTACTTTAGATGTTAGATTGTGTTGTTGTTTACCTTTGATCATATCTGCATGATGATTCTATTTGGTGTGACATGATACTTTATGATGATATCTGGTGTATTTTTTATTTGAGAATATAGATCATGTTATGAGGATGATTTTATTGGATTCCCTATTATATTGTGTCTTTTATGATTTTGGATATTCCATTTTTTTACCTTCATTAATATATGCTCATATTGTTGTAAATATTTATTTTAATGCTTTATATTTAAAATGAAATGTTCAATTTGAATGCAATGTTTATTTAAATGATATGTACATTGAGGAGTAGAAAATGGAATGACCAATGCCATGACATTCTTTATGTATGATGCATCACTAGAGCATCAATGTTCCATTCGGTATTTTATTATTATTATAAGTGCTTCAGCTATTTATATTATGAGCATATATCAATGAATAGGTACCATACACCATTCTACCAGATATGTCATAATTGAGTGTGTCTTTATTCTCGATAGTGAAACAGGAGATTGTTGACAAAATGGTCAGCGGTCCCCTCAGGATTTGTGACATGGCTTAACCGCCACCTGTGTCCTCTATAACTCTAGTAGTTGTATCAAGCATTAACAGGTCAATCTTTTGGTGCAACGACAACCACTACTTGTAACAAGTGGTATCAGAGCTTGGTCATAGGTTCGAATCCCCTCGGGTAATGCTGAGGGGGAGATTGTTGGAAAAATGGTTAGCTGTCCCCTCAGGATTCATGACATGGCTTAACTGCCAAATGTGTCCTCTATAACTCTAGTGGTTGTATTGAGCATTAACAGGTCATTATTTTGGTGCACGACAACCACTACTTGCAACAGAGATACTTTCACCAACCTTTCATGTTTGAGCCAATATTGTCCCTGTATGGACAATATATTCATAATTATTATTATCCCTCTGGTACATGTTGGTAAAATATAGATTTCATACACATATTGTGTTAGACCAGTGAATGTGTCTATGCATTATAGTTTTGTAGTTGTCGCTAAAGAGATTTATTAAATTTTAATTTTATTTATTTTAGCATTAATTTTTATTTTTCGATTAATTGGCCACATTTGAATTATATTTTATTGAAATTGATATGATTCATTTTTAAATGTCTATAGTTCACTTGATTATTTGGCTTATTTTAAAAGTCCCTTTTTGGAAAAGTGGCCTTTATTTGGAAAAAAAGGATTCTTTTTCCTCACTTTTCAATTTTGGGATTTTAGGTGAATTAAGAATTTGTTCCACTTTGTTTCAGATAAATTTGATTAATTGCTTGATGGTTTTGATCTATGGATTGAATCCTCATGGGTAGTGGCTCATTGGATTTGTGTTATGATTCCTCAACTTTATGTGGAAGCATTTGCATTTCTACAACAAATTGATTTTTTCCTCTTCATTTTCATGTTTTCCACATTGTGAGATGTAATGCCCTGCTAGGGAACCCAGGAGAATTTAACCTAAAACATGTTTCTATGTTTACAGAATAATTTTTTTCTTAAGAGTTTACAAAATAATAATGATAACAATGTAGAAGAAATGCAACATAAGATACAAACAAGTACATAAGTACAACTCAATTACAGTTAATGACTCTCAAGAGTTCCATGACGTAGAATTTCGTATACATTAATTAATTATTTTAGATTAAGTTTAATTAAAAATCTCACATATACAAATGAATAACAAGTACAATATCATATAAAAGAACCATAAATACAACCAATACTATAAGTTATACACAAATGGTAAAATAATCACTACCAGTTGACCTCGTGGAACCAAAGTCCACTCTCACCGTGCTGAGGAGATAACAACAGACCCCACTCAGATAAAAATCATAAAATCCAACACAACAAAAAAACTAAGAAATGGATCTTGAAGGATCTCTATCTCAAAAGGTACCACCAACTAATGATAAAAAAAAAAGATAGTAAATATCAAAATACCAACAAGTACCAAAACACCAAATACCAAAATATAAAACAAATACCAACCACCATATAATAATGAAATACCAAAGACACGCCACTAGAGGAAAATGTAGAAACTACAAAGGATACTTAGAATACATACTATAGGAGTGTCATCACATGGCCAACTACTTGAGTTACCCTATACTGGGCTCTCTAGACCCCGAACCCTCAAGTGTTAATTAGGTTGTGTTACCTTGGATTGCCCACTCTGGACCCCAAACCCTCAACATGACCCATGAGGAACTAGAATACCCTCTCATGAAGACAAGGAATTATAATCATACCTACTCTCTAGGTATCATCCCATTCCAATCCTTAGCCTATACAAGCACTCAAGGCATGGGCAAGGCATACAATTATTTTATTAATATTTGTCTAACAAATTTATTAAGTTATCACTTACTACACAACTTATGATAGGTTACCTTGGTACTGACCACTTTGGGTCCCAGACCCCTATTGTAAGCCACTCCCCTAAGATGAACCTATTTAACCTCCCCTAGGCTCACAAGTCATAAATAGATCTCACAAATCATATAAAGCATGGAAATCAATTTTAGTTCCATAAAAGATAATTGGAAATCACACTGGTCCTCAAACCATAATCCCACAATTAAAAGTTGGTCACCAAACTATAATGTGGTATAACACATCCTCTCAAAGAGTTCACAAAATAATGAGCTTAAAAATTAGGTTGGGTAAAAATAATCATGACCAAGTCAACATTACAAACATACTGAAATTGTACATGTCACATAGAAGATAAATCCCCCAAGCCTCTATATACGTCTCTTAAAGGCAACATAATTTTCCCAAATAAACAACATCAAACAAGGTAATAAAATATACCAAGTAGTCAAACCATAACATAAGTCCCAATTGTTTAAGCACAATCAATTTTTTTTATTAAAGTCTAGTTTGACTTATTAAGAAAATATTCATATAAAATCTCATGCATATATACTTTTTAAATAAGTATTTAAATAAAATCTCCATGCATATCAAGACACCATATATTTAATAATAAAATAATGTTATTAACTTTCTAAATATAAATATAAATATAAATGAAAACATTAATATTAAAACCCACATGTAAAGTAAATCAATTAATATTTATTTCAAAAGTCCAAATACATAAACATTTATTTTTTCATTGGTTTTTGCAATTCATGATTTAATATATTTTCCTCCATATATATATATTTTTACTACTTTTTTTTAATTCTATAAAAAGATTATGCTCATATGCAAATATTATATATCTATTTTAATTTGATTTAATTCTTAGGGTTTCAACAACAAATACAAAACAAAAACTAACTAAATTAATTTTAAGTTTTTTCCTATTGTTCTTCAAACAAATTTTGAGTTTTTCGAAAAAGAAATTGAATAACCAATTCAAACTAAAAATAATAAAAAAAATCAATCAATAATCCACAATCCAAATACAACCATAATTTTTAACAATCAATTGCAATCAAAAAGTAGATAATCTTTTCAAAAGAACGATAAACATAGGTTTTCAAACCCTACCTGAAATCCCCCAACTAAATAAAACAAATAAGGACAAATTGAAGACTCCCAAAAAATTGAAGTTTTAAAATAATTCTTTAACTTCCAAGCACCATGATTCTTCAAAACCTAATAGACGTCATGAAATAATAACCCAAAACCCCCAAAAATAGAAAAAACCTGACAAGCTAGGTTTTCAAAACATGCAACTCAAAAAATAAGACAAACTCCACTCGAAAATAATAAAAGGATTACTTAACTCAAAATCACTGAAATAAGAACTTAACAACAACCTTATTTTTATAAACGTTAATTATTAAAATAATTATTTATTTAATTTCCTCAACTTTAAGTCACTTTAACTCAACTTGATTTTAAAAGGTTAAGTTCCAGTTTTATAATAAAGTGATTTTTATGTTGCATTATTTAATTTTAATTAATTTAAAATATGCAACTCAACTAATAACCACTTAACTCAAATTGTATATTTAAATTTTTTATTTAATAATTATTAAATTTTTTAATTAATTAATTTTGACTTTGCAATTAAATTATTTATTAAACATAAGTAATTAATTAATTCTCATTAATTAATTAACCTTATATTTAATATTTTAATGTATCATAAGGTGTAATTATTTAATCTCATTTAATTAATCTTAGTTAATTCCTCAATCCATATTAACACCAAAACCACATCAACCACATGACATGCAACCATGAAGCAAAACCGACTAAATCAAAATGCAACAATCAAGCCTAAAGGATGGGCTCAAAAATTTACATTACCTTGACGAATCTAGATAGGTAGAAAATCATATATGTATCCGCTATTTTAGGACAATTAATGGCTTAGGTTGAGATTGGACATGTATGTTACCTCCCCTCTCTTACCATTGAGATATTGCAATAAGGTAGGCTCATCTTGATAATTTAGGGAACTCAATACCCAATACCTGAAATCCTACATAAAAGATGAGTATGTACATACGTGTATAAATATATTTAACAGATAATGGCAAAGATCAACCGATCGTGTGGATCTCGCAAGTAAGTAACAATGATTATGTCCCTCAATCATATTAGGCACATCAAACATAAATATAAAACATATACGTCAACCATACACATGCAAGTATGGGGTCAGTAAAACCATAAACATAAATAACATCAAATCTATTTGAGGATCTAATACACACGTGAAAAGTGGCCTAAAAGAGTCTGGCCAATTAAACTGAAAAGAAAACTATGGGAGGAGTTTTATATCCACCTCCCCTAAAATTAGGTTTACTCTTGGAATCCTACAAACAAATAAGGATATGCATCCCCCAATCACAAAGCACCCTAGACTAAGACAAAAGACAAAATGATATGTAAAAACAAGCCAGAAAATAAGGACATGATATATAGTCATTAAGAGTAATATAATTCTAGTTTTTTTTTAAAAAAAAATCACATTGATCAATCATTCATTATTTAACAATTTAAAGAGATCTATATCTTTATTCATTCATCATTATAGAAAACATCTAGTAATCAATTGTATAAAGAACACATTCATATCTACATCAAATAATAAGTTGAGAAGTTCATGCAACACATATAAAATCTAATTCAAACATACAAGTCTAACTTCATACCTCTAGGTTCATAGACAATAGTCTATAAAAAAAAAAGAGTTATATGTATAAGTTTTGTTTTAAGTTTTCAACCATTTAGACATCTAGTGGGCATACAAATTCCCAGAGTTCCTAGTGTAGAAACTCAAGCTCTGATACCAAGTGTAATGCCCCACCAGGAAACCCGAGATAATTTAACCTAAAACATGTTGCTATGTTTACAAAATAATTTGTTTCTTAAGAGTTTACAAAATAATAATGACAACAATGTAGAAGCAATACAACATAAGATACAAACAAGTACATAAGTACAACTCAATTATAGTTAATGGCTCTCAAGGCTTCCATGACGTAGAATTACGTATACATTAATTAATTAATTTAGATTAAGTTTAATTACAAATATCACATATACAAACGAATAACAAGTAGAACCTCGTATAAAATAACCATAGATACAACCAATACCATAAGGTATACACATTGAAACAACATCCTCTACACAAGTCGTAGGGTGTGTAACAATAACCAAATGCAAAGTATAGTACAATATTCCAAAAGAATCACATCTAAAGAACTGATGCAAGGTACAAATATAAACATCATAAGATAGATATGAACAAGCCTCAAATGAAGAAAAAAAAGAAGGTAACTAATACAAGTATCATCCAGCACTAGTATAGGAACGTCAAAATCTCAAATGGTAAAAGAATCACTACCACCCAACCTCGAGGAACCAAAGGTCCACTCCCACCATGCCGAGGAGATAACAAAAGACTGCACTCGAATAACAATCACAAAATCCAACACAACAAAATAACTAAGCAATGGATCCTAAAGGTTCTCTATCTAAAAAGGTAACACCAACTAATGATAAAGAAAAGATAGTAAATATCAAAATATAAACAAGTACCAAAACACCAAATACCAAAATATCAAACAAATACCAACCACCAAATAATACTGAAATACAAAAGACACGCCACCAAAGGAAAATGCAAAACCTATAGAGGAGACTTAAAATACATACTATAGGAGTGCCATCACATGGCCAACTACTTGAATTACCCTGGATTAGTCTCTCTAGACCTCGGACCCTCAAGGGTTTATCAGGTTGAGGTAGCCTGGACTGGCCACTCTGGACCCCAGACCCTCAACATGACCCATGTAGAACTAGAATACCCTCTCATGAAGATGGGGAATTTTAATCATAACTACTCTCTAGGTATCATCCCATTCCATCCTTAGTCTATACAAGTGCTCAAGGCATGGGCAAGGCATACAATTATCTTATGAATGTTTGTCTAACAAATTTATTAAGTTATCACTTATTACACAACTTACGATAGGTTACCCTGGTATTGACCACTTTGGGTTTTGGGCCCCTATTGCAAGCCTCTCCCCTAAGATGTACCTATTTAACCTCTCCTAGGCTCACAAGTCATAAATATGTCTCACAAATCATATAAATCATGACAATCCATTTTAGTTCCATAAAAGATAACTAGAACTCACACTAGTCCTCAAACCATAATCCCACAATTAAAAGTTGGTTCTCACACCATAATCCCACGATTACAAGTTGGTTGTCAAACCACAACATAAAATAACACACCCTCTCAAAGAGTTCACAAAATAATGAGCTTAAGAAATCAAGTTGGGTAAAAATAATCGTGACCAAGTCAACATTACAAACATACTGAAACTACACATGTCACATAGAAGACAAACCCCCCCAAGCCTTCGTATACCTCTCTTAAAGGAAATATAATTTTCCCCATTAAACAACATCAAACAAGGTAATAGAATATACCAAGTAGTCAAACTATAACACAAGTCTCAATTGTTTAAGCATAGTCAATTTTGTTTATAAAAGTCTAGTTTGACTTATTAAGAAAATATTCCTATAAAATCTCATGCATATATACTTTTTAAATAAGTATTTAAATAAAATCTTTATGCATATCAAGACACCATGTATTTAATAATAAAATAATGTAATTAATTTTATTAATATAAATATAAATGAAAACATTAATATTAAAACCCTCATGTAAAACAAATCAATTAATTTTTATTTATTAATTAACTTTTTATAAAAAAAATACAAAAATTAATATATATATATATATATATATATATATATATATTTCAAAAGTCCAAATACATATACATTTATTTTTCCATTGATTTTCTAATTCATGATTTAATATCTTTTCCTTCATATATATATGCTTTATTACTTTTTTAATTCTATAAAAAGATTTTGCTCATATGCAAATATTATATATCTATTTTAATTTGATTTAATTCCTAGGGTTTCAACAACAAATACAAAAAAAATCTAGTTGAATTAATTTCAAGTTTTTCCCTATTGTTCTTCAAACAAATTTTGAGTTTTTCACAAAAGAAATTCAATAACCAATTCAAACTAAAAATAATGAAAAATCAAACAGTAATCCACGATCCAAATATAACCATAATTTTCAACATTCCACTCCAATCACAAAGTAGACAATCTTTTAAAAAGAATGATAAACATAGGTTTTCAAACCCTACCTGAAATCCCCCAACTGAATAGAACAAATAAGGCCAAATCAAAGACTCCCAAAAAATCGAAGCTTTAAAATAATTCTTTAACTTCCAAGCACCATGATTCTCCAAAACCTAATAGACGTCATGAAATAATCACCCAAAACCCCCTAATATAGAAAACTTGACAAGCTAGGTTTTCAAAACATGCAACTCCAAAAACAAGACATACTCCACTCGAAAATAATAAAAGAATTGCTTAACTCAAAATCACTGAAATAAGAACTTAACTACAACCTCATTTTTATCAGCTTTAATTTATTAAAAGAATTATTTATTTAATTTTCTCAACTTTAAGTCGCTTTAACTCAACTTGATTTTAAAAGGTTAAGTTCTACTTTTATAATAAAGTGCTTTTTAAGTTGCATTATTTAATTTTAATTAATTTAAAATATGCAACTCAACTAATAACCACTTAACTCAAATTGCACATTTAAATTTAATTTTTTATTTAATAACTATTAAATTTTTCAATTAATTAATTTTGACTTTGCAGTTAAATTATTTATTAAACATAAGTAATTGATTAATTTTTATTAATTAATTAATCTTATATTTAATATTTTAATGTATCATAAGGTGTAATTATTTAATCTCATTTAATTAATCTTAATTAATTTCTCAATCCATTTTAACACCAAAACCACATCAACCACATGACATACAACCATGAAGCAAAACCAACTAAATCAAAGTGTAACAATCAAGCCTAAAAGAAGGGCTCACAAGTTTACATCACTTTGACGAATCTGAATAGGTAAAAAATCATATACTTATCCACTATTTCAAGACAATTAATGGCTTAGGTTGGGATTGGACCTGTATGCTATCTCCCATCTCTTACCATTGAGATATTGCAATAAGACACGCTTATCTTGACAATTCAATGAATTTGATTCCTGGTACCTAAAATCCTACATAAAAGATGAGCATGTACATACATGTATAAATATATTTAATAGACAATCATGGGGATCAACTGATCATGTGGATCTCGCAAGCAAGTAACTACAACTTTGTCCCTCAACCATAGCAGGCACATCAAACAGAAATATAAAACATATACACAAACCATACACATGCAAGTATGGGGTCAATAAAATCATAAACATAAATAACATCAAGTCTATCTGAGGATCTAATACACACATGAAAAGTGGCCTAAAAAAGTCTATCCAATTAAACTGAAAAGATAACTATGGGATGGGTTTTACATGAGAGGTAGGGGATCTTGTAATTTTCAATTTGCTCCAGAGTTTTGACTGAAATAAATTGTAATAGGACCATGTGCTAAGAATTAGCATTCCCCCACACTCTCATTTATTTCCATCATCCAATTGGGTTTTTACATGCTTTCATAGATTGTAGTTTTGGAAATTATGATTTTAGTAATATTATGTTGCTTGTTTTTCTGTGAGTGTCTAGAATAGGAATTTTAATGCATAAATGTGTTGCTGCGTGCATAAGGGAACATGGGTTTTTGTTTCATCACTACTACATTTGGGGCCAAACTTTGACACTTCTGATGGGTAATTTTTTTTAATGAATTTGGTGTTTTTTTTTAATAGGCCCCAATGGTGTCGATATTCTGATGGGGTTTGAATTGACCATCAAAATTTTGACAGTTTCGGGGTATAGATTAAAAAAAAAAGTAAAACGGCCAAATCATTTTTATTTTGATTGCATAGAAAAGGAGCGGGAGAAAATGAGTGAAAGCTGAGCGTGAGAGAAGGTATTTGATTTCTTCATCTTTCAAGCCGCTGGCATCATATTCGACCACACATTTCAAATGCATTGCATTTTATTTGATCATGAATGCTCTCTGAAATGACTACGTTCTATTGGTGTTGTGCCCTAGCTAGTGTTTTATCTCTATTATTTGATGTTATTGGTGCTTGTGCTCAAGGATATCGATTCACTATTTTGAAATGTTTGGATTCACATTTCTTGATATTATTAGTGTGTTTAATGACACCATTGTATATTTCTGATTTTCTCACTGAAATGACTGCACTCTATTTGTGTCATGCCCTAGCCCGTGCTTTAACTCCATTATTTGATGTTATTGGTTATCAAATTTTTTTGAAATGTTTACAGTGGTTATCAAATGGATAGCCCGTGAACTTCTAGCTAGGCGTCATTTGTATTGATAGCTTAGGGCATAAAATGTATTGTATCATTGATAGTTGAGACTTTGTTAAAAGGAAATAGGACAAAGAATGATTTTGATTTATTATCTCTGTTTTGATCCCTAAGTGGCTTACAACCCTAGAGAAGTATATGCAGATTTACAGATGCAATTGTAGGATACACAACAACTGTTAATTCACAAGAAATTCATGCATCCAATTTGAATAGCAATTAATATAAAGAAATAGGGTCCTCCAATGGCCCAATCATTCGAACCTTGACTGTCCCCTCAACTAGTGACCCTTCAAAATTGGGTTATCATGCAATCAGTGAGTGATCCTTCATTCTCCTGGTCTTCCATGCATCCAAACATATTGGAAATACACAATACAATGATAACAAGTCTTTCACAATCCCCCTTCCCTCAAGGAATAATATCAACCATCCCTTCCACACATAGCATTTCACTTTTGTATGAGTGGATTGTGCAAGAACACTTAACATTAAACAAGGAAAAAACTCCTCAACACATCTTGGAAACCATTGAATTCAATAATAAATGAAACCTAACACCAACACTATTCCTTCCATTCACTTTTACCAAGAATAAAGCATTTAATCCATTCAATATTACATATAATCATTAGACAGTTACATTTCCTAACTGTGTACAAGAACAGTCATGACCAAAATGATCAAAAGTACTTTTACCCTTGCACAAGCTATTCCAAACTTCAAGTAAAATGAGAAATATGCTATATCAAATCATTCATATTCATAGTAACCATTCAAAGGATCATTTTGTCAATGAACCCTCTGATTGTACCCCTGCGGAAGAGACTGGCAATATACATGAAATTTACATTTTTTATTACTAAAAGTGGTTTACATAGTTTCATATGATCTTTGATTGATCATTAACCTTGTCTCCATTCCTCTAGCATACACAAGGAAAAGAAAAGAGGTAACATGAGAAAATCCTAAGCAGCCCTTGCAGAAATGGACCATGTCAAAACCTCAACTAGGATTTTCACCCTGATCCTAACATCAAGTATCATCTCATCATGGTCTATTCACCATGTTTCAACACCCCATTCACTCTGATCTATTCAACTTACACCATTCTTCTTCTACAACCCTTCTAGGCCTGTCTAGTAGCCCTACACACACAGAATTCAAAAAATTACACCCAAAGTCTCCAAACAACTTGGCAAAGTACTTACCTTTTCAAATACCCTTTTTAGAGTTACTAACCCCATATCAATCTCAGTCTTCCATCCTTTGACTGGTGAATACTTCCATCCCCAAATGCTCTTCTCCTAGGCCTAATTAGCCCTCACTCAACAAAGAAACTCCTATTTGCACTTGTCTCCAAGAATTAAAGGCTTGAAACTGTATGTGGTAAAAATTCATGAAATAGTAAAGAAGACCTGCTATTTGTTAGACAAATCTTCATTGTCCCCCACAAAAAACTAAGTAATAACTACTCTACCCTTAATTTGTTTAACAATGCACCATATTAGATAAACAAGGTTCTATCACACATGGCACAAACTCTCTTCAAATGCACAATACATTGCATGTGTAGTACCAAACTCATGAGATTCTAAAGAAGGCCTCACTCTTAATCAGTTATAAACATGCCATTGTTTCAATTTTGCTTGTGAGTTATGATAATTGTTGTAAACATGCCATTAGTTCAATTTAGTGTATTCATTTTTGTCAAACAAATCTTCATTGTCTTATGATTGTCTTCTTTACATACTAGCATGTATTAATTGGCTAACAAATAAAGAAGCATTTACACAATCAGAAGACAATGAAGATAATTTTAAATGCATTTAACATAAAAAAAAATTTACAAAACTGAACCAATGGTATGTTTGCAACAAAGAAATGGAGTAATAATAATATGCTAAAAATTGTATTCTGTTTAATACATGCCAAAGGACCAGTCTCAAAAGATGCACTCTCATGGAATACGATGACTTCGGGTTATGCACAAAATGGATCTATCTTCTATCACTATGCTCTTATCCTATGTCAAAATGGGATATTTATGACATGGTATAGATATCCATCAAGGCATAAATAAATTCAACTTTTCTCTAATGTTGTAGTTGCAAGTAATGAATTTTAAATTTTATTTTCTTATTCATAGAAGCTTGCAGTATAGTTGCTTTTAATGTAGACAATTTAGACAATGTATTTGCCTATAGCGTTCCTTAGTCTTGATTGAGGATGACAGGCACATGGTCGCTAAACTGGACTTGCATAGTGCAGTTAGATTAAAGGGGTGATTATTTTGGTAGTGAAGATGAGAAGAAAAACACAATTCATTAGTTAAATGTTTTGTATATAAATTGGGTACTAATTTTGTAGGTAGTTTTAGCTCATTGTTTTGTAATGTAATTTTCCAATTTCATGTATTTTATCTCCTATTTATTAGGTGCATGAGATGAAGGTTGAACGTAAGAGTCTTATACCTTTGGATCTTGAGTTTTTGATACTCCTATGATGATCTTTCTCAACAAGTATTTTATTCTATTGTTGTTGTTTGAATAACATATTGGGGAAATACAAAACTGTGTACTTCTACAGGACATTCAACACAAAATGGAAGCATCAAACAAGACTTGATCAAGTTGTAGGTGGAACATGCACTCAAATAGTAAGTAATGTAGAATAATAAAATAAGTAATCTGTTGTGTCTACATTTTGTTATTTTCTGAGATTACATCCATGTTCTATATTCATAGAATGGTTCAAAATTGAAATTTACAATTTGATAAAATTACTTATGGGTGTTGTTCCCTGCACCCTCAATCAACAAATTGCCTCCATTTGTTGTCTCAATTTGCCTCCATTTGTTGTTCCCTGCACCCTCAAAAAGCGTTAGATAGGCATATTTGTCATTTTAAGACCAAAGATAAAGGCCCCCTTTTTTATGCATGCGCACACACACAACATATACAACCTTCACCATGGAGATTTGCCTAAGCACTACTAGGACCTTATACCCTGCAACAAATGTATTATTGTAAAAATCATCACAAATCCATTTGTTGTCAGGTCTAGCTCCCAGTAGTGCTTGGTCAAATTTGATTCACTTCTGATATATTTTTTGTATAATATGTATGATATTTTATTGTGATTTACAAACTACTATATTATTTGAATATCTTTCTTTCTTGCCACAATAGGAAAGAGTTTGAGGTGGAAGACTACAATAACATAAGTGTTTCAATTTGGTATACTATACTACAACATCATTTCATAACTAACTTTTCAATTTCTATATATAATTAGGTTATAGATAATCTAAGTGAAGAGGATCACATCAGACAATCCAAGTGAAGAAGGTAATGGGGATACAATCAATAGATTGTGGTCTAACTTGAAAAGAAAAGGTGATGAAAAATGTTATTGTCCCTGCAATATTTGTAAGGGTTTAAACACTAGAAGATTGCTAATCAAAACAGCTAAGAGACATTGTAGGGATAATGTTCACATTGAAGGAGGGTTTGATTATCATGAATTGGTAAGTTTTTCATTATATTTATTTAACAATTAATATATATATATATATATATATATATATATATATATATATATATATATATATATATATATATATATATATACATATATATATATATATATATACATATATATATATATATATATACACATATATATCTATATATATATACACATATATATCTATATATATATACATATATATATATATATATACATATATGTATATATATACATATATGTATATATATATATATATATATATATATATATATATATGTATATATATATATATATGTATATATATATATATATGAAATACACTTGATGATGAGATCATTATCATGGTTTATTTGTGTTCATCATTTTTATATAGGTTGACCTCCCTAGGGGAGTACGTGATATGGACCATGGAGGTGCAAATATGAAGAATATGGCTTTGGAAGTGAAGGATCATGGAGGTGCGAATATTGAAGTTGAAGATTATGATCCCATGGAAGATGACAATCATGCACCAGATAACATATTTGAAGATGATGGTACTAATACATTGATCCATGACACATTTGGTACTGGCACAACTGATGATGATGATCAGGATGATGTTGATGTCATCCATGATATACCTCTACTTGAGAAGGCAGCCACGACCCTTTACGAAGGCTCCCAAACAACTCTTTCTCTCTGTTGTATTGTTATTTTTGAACTTGAAGGTTATGAATGGTTTATCCAACATAACAATTTCACATATGCTAAGGTATGTCATATATGTCATTATAGTAATTAAAGGGTGAAACATGTACGATAAATATTGTTAATATTAACAACTTATATTTTTTTCTATAGATTGATAAGTGAGTTTTTGTTACCACCATAAAATATTCTCCCTCGCTCATACTGAGAATTATGTGCCACTATGAAAGATATTGTAATAGAGTATCAAGCAATAGATGCTTGTCCCAATGATCATATTATTTATCATAAATAACATGAATTTACAATAGAATTCCTTGAATTTCATATGAGTAGATATCGAACAGATCAAATAACAAAAAAGGTGCCTCACAAGGTTCTTCGTTACATCCCTATTATACCACGTTTGCAAAGATTATTCAGGTGTAGTAGCTTGGCAAAATTTATGGATTACCATGCATGGAATAGGAGTCGAGATGAAAATATTCGAATGCCTATCAATGGTTCTGTATTTAAGGACATAGAGTAAAATTGGCCACACTTTATCGAAGAACCTCGAAATCTCAAGTTTTTAGCGGTAGCGGATGATTTCAATCCATTTGGAGAGCTAAAATATGTTTACTCTGTTTGGTTTGTTTTTGTCATCAACAATAACTTTCCTTCGTGGATGTCAATAAAGAGGGAGCACATTATGTTGGCAATGATTGTTCCAGGTATTTGATCATTTAATAGTTATTTGCATGTAATTATAAATCTTGCAGTAAAATGGTCACTATAATTATGTAATGTTGTTGTTCATTCAACTAGGTAAATACCAAGTTAAAGATATGAATGTATATATTGAGCCTCTTATCAACGAGTTGGTGGAGTTATGGAATGGTGTCACTATGTATGACATCTCTAGACCAATAGGAGACAGACAATTTCAATTCCATGCAATACTTGTATGGACAATACATGATGCCCCTAGGCTAACACATTTTTCTGGTATGTTATGGTGAATTCAAGTTGCACATGATAATTCTAAATATAAAAATTAACATATTTAATCCAATTGTATTATTATCTTGTAGGTCTTTAAACAAAGGGAAAATTTGCATGTCCAGTTTGTGGTCCAAAGATGAAATCTCATCATTCAAAAAGTTTAGGAATGCAGGTTTTTGATGAGCATAGACACTTTCTCCACAAAAATCATAACTATCGAATTACTGAAAAATATCTTTTCAATGGGAAAGAAGAGACTACATCTAAGCCACGGAGAATGACACCTAACCTATGGAAATTAGAATATAATAGAATTAATCTTCAAGGTACTACCGTTCTACCTAATGGTTTATGTTTGAAATTTGTATATTTATATTATGTTTTGTTTGCTGATTATGTGATTGATAATCATGAATTTTGTCAAGGCAATACTACTAAGCACCTTCCAAAG
This sequence comes from Chamaecyparis obtusa, assembly GCA_027943335.1. Classification (NCBI taxonomy): domain Eukaryota; kingdom Viridiplantae; phylum Streptophyta; class Pinopsida; order Cupressales; family Cupressaceae; genus Chamaecyparis; species Chamaecyparis obtusa. The sequence continues at coordinate 30,041 of BSBK01000120.1, read as the reverse complement.
GGACTAAAAAGTTATCCCAGATAATTTAGTAGGTTTCCCTACTACGAGCAACTGCAAATTGTGCATTTGTTTGATACTATGCATATTGGAAAGAATGTAATAGAGACATTGTGGAAGATATTGGATGGAAGGCGTGACAAAGAAAAAATTGTCAAAATTTGTAGCGACATTCATGAATCCAATCATGCAATGAGAAATTTCATTGAATCAAATAGAAATGGAGAACGGATTAATATAAGTGCCCTTCTTTGGTTATTAACAGAGAAACAAAGTGATGCCATAAAAGAAGTCATGCAAAAAAATCAATTTCCCACAAGATTTTCTACAAACATAAGCAATACCATATCAAAGAAAAGCAAATTTGGGCCAGGGTTGAAAATGCATGATTGGCATACCTTCATCAAGGTAAGTCATGTTCTTTTGTATTTATAATATATTTGTAAATTGCATGTACTTCTCATTGTATTATGTGAGAAAAGAATGATATGATTATTTTTATAATTGTTGCAGTGTGTGCTACCCCTATCTCTCCCAGAGAACTTCGACAATAACATCAAATAAGTGATATATGATCTTGGAAAATACATGAGGTAAGAAATGATATCTGTTCAATTTGTTGTATATATTGAAAAGTATCATGTTTATATATTTTTGTGTCTTGAATGTCTTGTAGGTGGTTGTCATCTAAAAAAATCCATAAAGCAGATATAAAATATTGGAAGAGAAGAATTCCTCATCTAATGTGTGAAATGAAAAAGTGTCTACCTTCAACCTTTTTCAATGCACAAGAACACTACCTCATACACCAAGTTGAGGAGATTAAATTGTGTGGACCCGTACACACTCGATCAATGTGGATGGTTGAGAGGCACCTGAAATTTTTGAAGGCTTTGGTTCAGCAAAGAGCATGTCCTGAAGGTTCTATGGTGGAGGGATATATGGTATACCAGACTATGGTGTACGTTACTGAATATCTTCCTAAGCTTGCAGCAAAGATCCATATAGATCGCATTTGGGATCTCGACACCATTAGAAAATTTGAAGGGGAGTACTTGGTGGGGAAAGGTAGAATGAGGAAAGTGAGAGGTAATAAATAATTAGATGTTATTGTAGCTGTTAATTAATTCTTAATCTTCAAAATTAATCGGGTGTATGTCGTCTATTTATTTTTTATATAGCTTCTCAAAAGTGGGATGCAATACATTTTTATATTGCAAACAATCAAGATTGGATGATGGTATGGATTGATCGATGTCATCATTTAGGTCGCACATTAACATGGGAAGTTGTGTCTTCATTGGTTAATGAAGCTCATCGTAACGAAGATCCAAATGTTACGCAAAGGGAAATAGATTTAGCACATGGTTTAAGAGATTTCTAGGTACATATAAATTTGTTAATCACCCGTACGTTTATGAACTCTTGATGCAATAATTTATACATGTTTGACATATTTTTGCAGGTCAAACACCACAAGGCTATGTTTTGCAATGGTCATAAATTTTTCATCAAAAAGTTGGATGAAACAAAGAAAACTTGTGATTCTGGGCTAAGTGCAGTCTTTCAGGTGACTAATATTTCATCTAGAAATGACTTACATCCTCAAGAGTCTGAAAATTGATACTATGACATTTTGGATGATATACTTAAGTGTGACTTCAATTCCTTCAGATTATTTCTCTTCATCATCAAATGGTATAGGCTATGACTTAATCAAAATGATCATGATAGAACTATTATTGAACATGACAATGGATTTCCAATGATTAATACAAGGTGGTTTGAGCCAGTTGGGGATGAGCCCTATGTTCTTCAAAGCCAATGTGAGTAGATATTTTACTCAAAGGTTCTAGATAAATCGGGTTGGTCATTTTTTGTTAGACATGATCCAAGAGGAAGGCTGATGAGGTATAATGTGATGGAAGAAGAAGATTGCGAACAACTAGAAGATGATGTAGATGATGATCATGAACAAAAGTTAGTCGATGATGTTCCTGATGCAACTTTTCTTGAAGAAGAAAAAGATGATGATGATGATGATGATGATGATGATGATGATGATGATGATGATGATGATTATGTTGATGTTGATGATGATGATGATGATGTTGATGTTGATGATGACGATGCCAAAGATGAAGACAATGATGGTGGTGGTGATGATGTTGACGACAACAATGATCATGGTGATGAGTTGGATGAAGAAGAAGATGAATGACATGAATGAAATGTACAGTTATGTGATCAATGCTTATTCTATTTAATATTGATTTCTTGATAGAAATGTGTAGTTATGTGATCAATACTTAATTTAATTAATTCATGATGTACCTTTTAATGTTTTTAATTCATATGGGATGCTTATTATTTTTAATGTACTTACTATGTGTTTTTGAGTATATGTATCATGAATTTTTTAGTTAACATAAGATAATTAAATTACATATGTATGTACCTGGACCCCTTTGATGAGCATCCCACACAGTTTCATGTATCGATAGGTATAAGTCAATACACCCTATAGAGATTAATGTATTTCACAATTTGCAAAATATCTCGCATTACTTGCTATCTCTCTCATTTGATGGAGTGTAGGTAGTAGCAAATAGGTATTTTTTAGATGTGTCTTCCTCGAGCAAAGAAAGGGAGTCATGTAGTATGTCTAAATTAGGAAGATCAACTAGAGGTCAAAAGACTAGAAGGAAATTCAATAAATGCATGAATTTTTTCCTTGCTCAAGGGGGTCATGTTCTTATGATGATGAGAGAAAAGGCGACATTTAGGTGCCCTCTAGGTACCAATATCTACAGAAACAATTGGTCCCCAAGGAACTTCCTCCAATAACCACTAATTTTAGTGTTAAAGGCAAGATATATCACATTGCACCATCGTCAATACATGGTGATTCACCTTTGTGAGGATCACCTAGATCCAATGAGTGATAAGTGTTCTATTCATTCTCATGAGAAATGGGTTCATGTGAACCACTACTCATGAAACATGGGTCAATGATTTTGACTAAAAAAACTACACGGTTGATTCCTGATAGCAATATCACAATTTGACTTGCTGTGGAAAATATCTCCTACTTATCAATTGATGATCTTAAGGGGTTTTCTAATGAGTGGTTCATAAGGCACAACACTTGGTGAAGGTTTTGCAAATGAGGTTGCAAGAAGATTGGGTTTAACCATGGAGGAAACTCCATAGTTAAGCACGCTCAAGCTGGAGTAGTACTGGGATGGGTGACTTCCCGGGAAGTCTCGGTGCTTCACCTCTGTGAGCATCACCTAGATCCAATGAGTGCTAAGTGTTCTATTCATTCTAATGAGAGATGGGTTCATGTGAACCACTACTCATGAAACATGGGTCAATGATTTTGACTCAAAAAACTACACAGTTGAATCCTGATAGCAATATCACAATTTTCTTAAAGAAAAGATCTGTTATATGCACTGCATATGATGTCTTTCTACAGGGTATAAAATGTGTCATTTTAGAAAATCTATCTACAAAAACAAATATAGAATCATTACCTCTTACTGTCTTTGGTAAGCCAAGAACAAAATCCATACTGATATCAATCCAAGGTTTCTCAGGAACAGAAATCGGTATATACAATCCAGTATTCTGACTTACTCCCTTTGTAACTTGACAAATTTCACAACTTGTCACAAGTTTCTGAACATCCTTATATAGTTGTGACCAAAAATATTTCTCCTTAAGAAAATTCAATGTCTTGTCAATACCAAAATGTCCAGCCAAACCACTACTATGTTTCTCCTTCATCAAATTAGTTCTCATTGATCCTCTCAGTATACACAACTAAATACCTTTAAACAACATACCTTCTTGAATGAAATAGTCTTCCCATTTAATACTCAGTTGATCTTGAATAGGTGCTATGCACTTCCTCTATGGCTCAGAAAAATCAGGATCAGTTTCATACAATCCTTTCATGTCATCAAAACCAAGAACTTCAATTCTCATCTCAGTCATCAAAGATCTTCTACTCAATGCATCAGCAACTTGGTTAGTGACTCCACTCTTATGTTTTATCACAAATGTATAACTCTACAAATATTCAACCCATTTCATATGCCTCTGATTCAAGTTATTTTGACTACCCAAATAATGTAAATCCTTATGATTAGTATATAACACAAATTCACTCGGTATCAAATAATGTCTCCATTTATTTAGGGCTTGAACAATAGCATAGAACTCTTGATCATACATAGAATGTTTCCTTTTTGCATCATTCAACTTCTCACTAAAGAAAGCAATAGGTTTACCTTCTTGAGTCAACACAACTCCTATTGCACTACCACTTGCATCACATTCAACTTGAAATACCTTATTGAAATCAAGTAAATCTAACACAAGTAATTCAACAACCTTCTACTTCAAAGTCTCAAAACTTTTATCAGCTCCATGTGTCCACTTGAATTCTCTTTTATCTCCTCTAATAGTCTCAGTCATAGCATTACAAATTTAACTAAAATTTCTGATGAACTTTTGGTAAAAACTTGCTAAACCATGAAATGATCTTACCTCACTAACATTTTTAGGTGTAGGCCAATTCAAAATAGCTTCAACCTTTTCAGGATCCATTCTCAAACCATTAGCTAAAATCACAAATCTGAAATACACAATCTCTTCTTTTGTGAAGGAACACTTTTTCAGATTAATCAACAACTTTTCTTCTTTCAATTTCTGCAAGACTTGTTTAATAGGCAACAAATGCTCTTCTCTGATCTTACTGAATATCAGAATGTCATCCAGATATACAATCACAAATTTACCTATGAATTTCTTCAAAACCTCATTCATCAATCTCATAAAAGTACTTGGTGCATTAGTTAAACCAAAAGGCATAACCAACCACTCATACAAACATTCTCTTGTCTTAAAAGTAGTCTTCCACTTATCACCTTCTTTGATTTTGATCTGATGATATCCACTTTTCAAATCAATTTTGGTAAAATACTTTGCTCTAGTCAAAATATCTATTATGTCATCTGTTCTTGGTATAGGAACCCTATACTTAACTGTTATCTTTTTAATTGCTCTGGAATCAGTACACATTCACCATTCTCCATTCTTCATAGGTGCCAATACAACTAGTACTACACATGGACTCAAATTTCTTGGATCAAACCTTTTTGTAATCATTCTTGGATTTATCAGTTCAATTCTTGATTCTTGGTAGGTTTTAACCGATGTGATGCCTTATTCGGTAAACTAGCTCTAGGAATTAGATCCATATAATGATCAATACTTATTTTTGGTGGAAAATAATTAGGTACATTATCAAAAATGATCTCTCTATACTTGATGAGTATCTTATCAATCTCTTCATGGATTCTATTTGTTGTTTTCTCACTCAGTTTGTTAGGAATCTCAACAAAACATACATCATTCTTCTTTAAATCATTAACAAACTTTCTTCCTTCCATCAAGTAAACTTTCATAGATGTACAAACATTACTAATAGGTTCTTCAATCAAAGGCAATAATATTTTCTTTCTCCCATCAGCTTAAATAGTATATTTATGTAATATTCCATCATATATAGCATGTCTATCATATTGCCAAGGTCTACCCAAAAAAATATGCCAACAACCCATAGGAATGACATCACATTACACCTTATCATAGTACTTTCCAATTTTCATATTCACATAACATTGTTCACTTACTAATAGTGTATGCTCATCCTTGATCCATGAAATCTGATAGGGTCTTGGGTGTTTCAACTTTTCCAACTTCAACTTTGCAACCATTTCCTTGGACGCCAAATTTTATGAGCTTCCACTATCAATGATTACATTCTACACTTCATCAACAACTCTACATCTAGTCTTGAAAAAACTTTTCCTTACCAGATCTTCCTTATTACCTTCACTCCAAAGTGCTCTCCTAACCATCAGGTTCTTTTCTTTCTCAGGTTCATTCGGTGAGTCTTCTTGCACCAAAGCATTTCTACTATTACTGACCTTCTTACTTGCATATGTACACTCAAATGACCTATGTCCTTCTTCTCCACAATTGTAAAAAGTTCCTCAGAATCCACCTCTTCTATAACCACGTTGATAGTTACTACCTCTTCCTCTAGCCAAACTTTCACTTATCCACTCCGTCTTGCCTTTATCCCGGTTTGTCTTATCCTGATCAAATCTATTGTTTTCACCATAGGATCTACCTCTTTCTCTAGGGAATCTACCACCTCTTCCTCTCTATCTTTTCTCATGTCTTTTGTTCAATTTATCCTTGACTATTAAGGCAAATTGATAAGCTTACTCTATGTTCTCCAACTTAACTAGGCTGATTTCCTCTTGGATGGAAAATCTTAACCCATTCAAGTACCTAGAAATTATTTCCACTTCATCCTCATCATGTCCAGATCAGATATCTAATCTATATAATTCCTTAGTATAATCTTGTACCGAGCTATCTTTCTGTCTCAAAATTTGCATTTGCCTAAACTAGGTTAATTTGATAATCACATGGTAAGAACTTTCCTTTCAACTTATTTACCATCTTATTCCATACTTGATTTTGTCTTTGCATTTCCTTTTTCTGTCCAATTGTAGGTGCCCCCACCACAAGGATGCATGGATTTTCAATTTTATGCTTGCAATCTTCACCTTCTTTTCCTTAGGAATATTTTCATACTCAAAATACTTCTCCATCTCAGTGATCTAATCCATTAATTAATTTGAATCTAGCTTTTCACTATACTCAGGAGGATTGAAATATGGTCTATATTTTAGATTTTTCAATGCCTTAAATAATCTTTCCTCACCCTGATCCATCACAAGTGTAGTTTTTTCTTCACATTGTTCCTCTTCAATTTCTTCATCACTAACATCTTCAAGATGTCTTCCTTGACGTTGAGCTATATCAACAGCTTCTAACCTAGCAACAATCTGCCTTAACATATATGCCAATCATGGATTTTTATCTCGTCTCCCATGAACCATCTTGAAAACCCTCTATTATTGCAGGTTCAATCACAATCTGCTACCCCACAACAAATATCAACTAGGGTTTAACAAGAAGGAACCCTCAACCTAGATTTGCAAATCTAGATCCAGATCTCAACTTCACTTTGATACCACCTGATGCAAGGCAGGGCAGGATGAAGAGCCAAAGGCACACCTTAATCACAACCCCCTTGCAGAGATCACACATGCAGAAGCAAACACACAACAATGAGAGAGAATGCAGAACAAATCATATATATTCATCAAATAACCTCATACATGTCAGGTTGTAAGGCCTTCTTGGTTATGTCCAAATACATTCAATTTGATTACAATAGTCCTCCAACATGCGAGGATTCAGTCTTCCATAAACTGTCTTCTATCTCCTAAAACTGATACCTCTAAAACTACAACCAACTACTCTATTTATACAATAGGCTACCGAAACAAGTTGGCCTTCAAATCCATCATTGGAGAAAGAAATGACCAGATCTAGGTCCACATGCTTCTTAATGATCAATACCAACATTAACTCCATGACCAAAATTTAATGCACAAGTCCACCTCGATAGGAAATCAAAATAAACCACTCAGTGAGCAAGGTTACCGAGTGCTAGGAAAAATAACTTAGTAAACCAACCAAACAACTCGGTCAAAGAAGGAACCAAGAAACCATCAAGCCAATGTAGTCAAAGAAGGAATCAAGAAAATTGAACAACTCAAACTTTTTTTTGGTGACACAGGATTGCTAAGGACCCGAGATGCTCCTGCATCAATCACCCATTTAGATATAGATTTTAGTTTCAACATATTCCTTCTATCTCTTTTGTTGTCAAAGATAGTTTTAGGTGATAAATAGGGGAAGTTGACCCCATAATCTAGAGATTGATTTTCATTATAGGTACACCCACATACCTGAAGGTCTTTCCATGTTTCATGGGATTTCTTAGTTTCATACTTGAGCATTTCGGGTGCAATCCCTCATGACAACACTCCCTTACACATTATACACACAAGAATGCTAAATATTTATCACTATGATTATATACATTTAATACAATTGAAAATTCATAATAAATACATAAATTAGAAAGTAGTTTAACTTAATTTATACAAAAAGAATCTAAGACTTCAAGAACTACAACTAACTTTCTTCATAACACATTATTGATCAACATCTTCAAGCTTAAGATAGATTTTTAGTTTATCAACAAATCATAAAGTAGTTCAAACTTCTTTTTTACCTATAGGAATCAAGAGTTTATCCCAAAGACTCAGAAATTAACTTTAATAGACCCTCATCCACACTGTCCATAAATTAGGAGTTAAACCCACCCCCTTATAACCTTTCATGTGATGTGCACCAAATCCTCATCCATACCATGGACAAATTAGGAGTTGAACCCACAATCTGGACTACCTAAGACAACAAAATAAATAGAGAGAGGTTCAACTTAATTGACACAAAAAAAATCTAATATAAGACTTCCTACTCTCAAGAACCGCAGCTAACATTCTACATAACACATAATTAACCAAAATCTTCAACCTTAAGATAGATATTTATATTATCAACAAGAGGGGTAGATTTTTAGTTATTTTATCAATCACACATTAGGACCGAATCTTTAGAGTCTAAATACATGATTTGGTGGCATTGGATAGAGATAAAGTAAGCTAAGCTAATCTAAGTCTAGACTCTTTTCACATATAGCTACCAGAAAATTTCATAATTATCTTAGTAATCCCTAGGTGACTTATGGTTTTAAACTGACATGCGGTTTTATAGATTTCATTTCCTAACACTTTCTTGAAGGAATTACATGCTGGGGACTTTGAGATATACTTTTTCATTTACTAATTTCTTGTACTTTAGCTTGCATATGCACATAGTGTCATATATTTCTAAAGTGGGGGCTAAATATACTGTCATAAATTGTAATAACATAAGTTGTGTACAATTTCATGATTCTTTAGCACCCTACCTTAGTGTGTTCTCATTATAGATTGCATAATAGGACTTCATAATTGCACTTAATGAGCACCTAAATTTGAATATGGGTCCTTTATTGCCTTCAATATTTCTCAAAATCAAGGTAGGTCCTTACTTCTAAGTGTGCTCATTTACTTTTCCTCCAATAAATAATTAATCTAATCTCTTAAGCCCTATCTGACCATTTGTGGCCTCGGTATCATGTCGTAACCTCAAAACTAGCTAGCTCACAAAGTCCCACATCCCTTGACTTTCTGGGATCCATAGACCAAATTTGGGCCTGATTAAGGTAGAAAAAGTTTCATTGTCATTCTATACCAAGTATAGAATTCCAATGACATTGTGTACCCTAACTTTTGTGCCTAAATTCAAATTGGGTCCTCATCTTGGTTTTTTAGAAGAGAATTTTGATTTATAGTCGACCGCAATTTTATCTCCTGATTTTTTGTAAAATTAGGCCTAACATGTTGTTTTAGTATCGTGAAAGAAATTTCAAGATTGGAACCCCAATGTGAAGACATCCCAAGAAGTGAGGACTTGCGAATCAAGGCTGCATCAATTCTTCTATCAAGCGTTCAACTCTTTTTCAAGCATTCAAGCATTCAATACCAATTAACATTGTGGAGTGACAAAAGAATTTTGATGATGCCTATGAGATCGTCGATTGATGATTGGATTGTTCTCTTACCCTTTGAATTGGGTATGGTTTCTTGTTATCTTCATATCTATATTTTTGTGCTTTAGATTTATTTTTATTTACATGCTCTTAATTACACATTGATTGCAGTTTCATATTAGGGTTTACTCTATCACTCTAGGGTAGATCTTAGCATTAGATTTATGCATGTTACCTCATATCAATTTAGACATACTCTAGATTTGCAAATACTACACACTTTATCTCTGCCATATTTGGCTATTCGTGGAGGTGGGAATCACCAAAATGGGGGTTGACCAATGAAAACCCCTATATAGCCACCCACACACACAAATCTTAAATTTTTACATATAGAAGACCCTAGATTCAGTTGTCAAAGCATCAAAGACATCCTAGGAATAAGGAAAATTATCTACAACTTTTCTGGAAACCTAGGGTACAAAAAACATTAGCGTTTTATACCTAGGAAAAAAATGACATTTTTCATGCCTTGCCAAGAACTAGGGAAGAGAACAACAGATTCTCTTAGAAAAGAAAACCTATGTAACAGAAAATGAAAATTTTCAAACATAAAAAAATTTACATATATAATAACATAAACAAGGTTTAACTTAAATTCCTCTTGTGGTTTCCAACTAGAACTCTAACATTCCATTTTAGTTTCATTAAAGATACTAATAATTTGGTTAACTTTAGATCAATTATATTATAACATTTGATGATATTAAAAGGAAATATAAATGTTTTCATTCAAATATTTAACTTAACATTTTAGTTCCATCTATATTCTCAAAGTATTCCCATTATGAACAACATAGAATTTGAAGTATTAATCCCATATAAATGAATCATTTAGGAACTTGAATAAATACATATATGAAGTCATCCCATTTGAATTAATAGTCTTTCTTAATCAACAATAATACACAAAATTACATCTTACTCTGAAACTTGCAAAAAATCTTTTCTTTTAAAAACAAACATGTTTTGCGTAAAGATTACATTTCCCTTTTCCTTTCCCTAAATCTACCTATTCCAAGTTACATCAATTTTGAAATACAATTAATATTAAGTTACATTCATCTCCTCTTGGGAGATTAAAATAATGACATAATTTTACATTGATAGAAAATAATGAAAGATAAGAAAAGAACCTTCTTTCTTCAAAACTGGAATAACATACAAGCAAGAGTCCTTTCAGCACTACAATTACAATTAATTCATCGACAAAGAAAAATTTACCACCCAACCACGTGGATACCAAAAGGTCAATCCCCCGTGCTAGGAGATAAACACCAAGATCCATGCAAGAAGGGATAACTAGGCCATTCCTAGGGTTGAGATAACCTTTCCCAAACAACAACTAAACAAGGAATGAAATTCAAATCCCTTCCCAAAAGGTTCACAAGACTTGGTAGAAACTCTAATTGATAAGATAGGTGAGTTTCAATGCATATCCCTCACCCATAGGGTTGTCCTGGTACTAGCCACTCTTGGCCCCAACCCCCAAGTAGGCACATGCAGAACTGAATGCCTTTCGTAAAGACAAGGTCATTCAATCATACCTACACATAGGTACCTTCTCCCACTCCCATCCTTATCCTTTACTAGCACTAATAGAATGGGAGAGGCTTACATTTATCTTATTTAATGTTTTATTCCACCCCATTAATTTAATTAAAGTTATCACTTGATTAAAATAATTCATCAGTGGGTTTCCCTGGTACTAGCCACTTAGGGCCCTAGCCCCACACTGAGAGCCACTCACCTAGTGTTCTTAGGTTTTCTACCCTTACCCAAGAATCATAAACATACAAGATACACATAAATACAAGTCATAGAAATATTATCATGCTGCAACCAAGAATCAGAATAGTTTAGGAAGTCCTATAGTTGTCCTTGTCACTCGGACAACCCTAAACCCTAATCTAGATTCCTAAACACTTCAATAAGCTTAAATAGACATCATAACACACTAAAAAGCATACACCTAAAGAGACAAGTGATAAAAACTAACCCAACATCACTTAGGGTTAGCCCCAAGTCACTCGGGAACCCTAAAACATCAAAAAGGTCCAAAACTAAGGCCTGGCAGAGAGCTGCGCAGTTGGTCCATCAAGTTGTGTAGTTGGTTACTCAAGTTGCATAGTTGGGTCATCAAGTTGTGTAGTTGGTCACATGAACTACACAGTTGGTACCCAGAACTGTACAGTTGGTCAAGGACTGTGTTTTTAGAAAAAGAGACTTGCAGATTGGGTTTCCAGGAAGAACTGGGCAAGATGGAAGCATTGGATGCAATATCAAGGAAAGATCTAGTTGATCTCTCCCTATTTTCCTTCCAAAATGTCCCTCAAACCCATCCTTCCTACAAGGTACCCCTATTATAGATCTGAGAATAATAAAAAGGTGCATAGTCCACGCAATCAAGGAAGGAGAATGGATCTTCCTAAAGTTTGAGAGTGCCTACAGACCTCTTAAACACACAAGGAAGTATAAAAAAGATCCTAAGAAGATTCAAAACTCTATCAAATACATGGATGAAGATAAAACAATTCATAACAGAAAGTACAATAGTTTATGAAAACAATATATTTCAAACATATACATAATTATCCTTTCTCCTAAGACTATCTCATTCAACAATGCAGACATAACACAATAGCACAAACATCCTCTAACTTGCAAATTCATATAAGACAATAAGTAGATATGCATTAAAAAAAAACAAGGCAAATACATAAGGAGGATCATATTCCAAGATAGATCCTACCTGGAGCCCTGTGGAGAAACGGTTGGAGAAGAAAGTCTAGAATATCTTAGCTTACTCCCAATACTCCTCCAAATTCCTTCTAAATGCAGACACAAGCCTCCTCTGTAATTACTGTGGTTTTCAAATTATGATATCATATCAAAAAAATAATAAAGCTTCCTGAGAAATATTTCTAGCCAACTCCCCTTCTCATAAAGACTCTTCCCGTATATAGATTAAGGAAGTAGTTACATGGGAAAATCCAACTAATGCAACCATCAAAACTAATTGTTGAGTAATAGTTAGGCATAAATTATTCCTAATGAAAACCATTCTGAAAGAGGGATAAATAATAATAATCTCACACACACATTTCCTTTATTTAGAGAAGGCAAATAATAACTTTTTACCTCTAAGCATATTTACTATTTCTAAATTACTTGGTTACCTAGGCTATAATAAAGGAGGTTTACCATTTAATATTTACTTGACATTCCATAAAATTAATTTTATTGAATTATTTATTAATATCTTTTAGTGTAATAATTTCTTAACCACAAATAATTATGTAACCATGTGCATACGTGTGCACCCATATGCCTATGTGTACATATACCCTTCTAAATATTATTATTAATATTATTAAACATTATTTTACTCATTTACTATATCACACTCTTACAAGATACAATTGTTCATATAAAGTAACTACTAATAAAAGATAGAATATTCCATTAAACATAATTAGAGTTACCATTCACAAAATCTCATACTCAATAAATGCAAGAGACAAGCAACAAGATCCATAGAATTGAACAAGCTAAGACAACACAAGAATTCACCATCTGAGACAAGGATTGACTCAGGAATTCCCAACCTAAGGAGTAGAAAGGGTCAAAGGTAGGGTTCATTCTCACAAAACCTTGGTGTTATCTCCATAACAGTAACAACGATAGAGGATTTTGAGGGCATGCTCAACCTGTGAGACTAGGTGGAGTCAATGCTTGGTACCTGCAAGCTTGCATCATTGAGAAGAGATACATGTGCATAGATATATATATACAATAAGACATTTGCAAATATATGACCATGATAGATACATCGTGTGGACCTCAACTAAGTGAGTAACTATGACTTCATCCTGAATGATGAAAACACATCAGTCATATATACATGAAGCATGAGACATCATAGATAATAATGGTTAGATTCCAAATCCTTGGGTTAGATCTATTATTTTCCATAAGCATATATAAGATAGATTATTTTCAATTTCATAAATATTAAATGATAATCATAAATGAGTATATCTAAATATCTTATAAGCATATCATCATCCAAACAAGCATAATTGTAAACATATAGTTCTAACCATGATTATGCAAAATGTCCAATCTAATAGTAAAAGTATAATCATCTAAGAGGGTATTACATCCTCACCCCTAGAGTTAGGCTTACTCCTGAAAGCCTATAAATAGATAAGGATAAGCATCTCTAAGTCTAATAGAATCCTCCCAAGTACCCAAGGAATCATCATTGGGGTCCCATTGGACCATTTCCTGATCTATGGTGCGACCCTTGAGGGTCAGTGTCCACTGCTCTAAAATTTGTAGGGGCTCCAAAGCCAGCTGCCCGTCCACTACTTGTAACACATTCCAATCAAAAACATGAGTCACATTAGGAATATATCTTCTAAGGAGTGAAACATGAAATACATCAGGAATATGAGCAAGACTGGGCAGGAAGGCATGTCGATAAGCTACTGGTCCTATCCTCTCTAGGACTTCAAAATGACCAACAAATCATGGTGCCAACTTGGAGCCTTTTCCTTTACGAATTGGACTCTTCTACATGCACACCCTAACAAAAACTCTATCTCCTAGAGTGAAGTGTGCATCAATCTTGTGAGCATCTGTGTACTTATTTTGCCTATCCTGAGCTGCCAAAATATGCTCCCTAATATGCTTAACCTATTATTCCATATCCTGTAACATTTAGGGCCAAGAAGCACCCCATCCTCCAAATAGTCCCAACTCAAAGGTGTATGGCACAAAAAACCATACAGAGCCTAAAAAGGAGTCATGCCTATGGAACTATGATATCCATTATTATACAAAAAATCCACCAAATATAAGTATTCTTCCCAATGGGTCTGCTTGTCCATGACATACATTCTGAGAATATCCTCAAGAACTTGATTGACTCACTCTATCTACCCATTGTTTTCTGGATGATAGGCTGAGCTAAAGTTGAGCTAAGTCCCTAATGTGTGTTGAAGGGAAGTCCAAAGAGTAGATGTGAATACTGGATCATGATCAGAAATAATCTTCTTGGGAATTTCATGGATTCTTACTATGTCCTTCATAAATACTCTGGCTACCGATGATGTTGAATAGGAAGATTGCATGGGAGAGAAATGGGCTACCTTGGTAAGTCTATCAACTATTACCATGATAGCATCATGTCTTTGTGGGGTAAATAGAAGTCCCACAATAAAATCCATGGAGTTAATGTCCCATTTCCATTCAGGCACAAGGTGAGCCTGCAAAAGACCCGTTGGATGTTGATGATCTGCTTTCACTCTCTAGCATTCCAGACATCTTGCCACAAAGTTTTCTATATCTCTCTTCATCCCTGACCAATAGTAAAACTAGTGTAGGTCAACACATTTTCTTTACCCTTGGATGCACTGAGTAGGGAGCCTTGTGGCTTTTTGTAAGGATAAGTATACAAAGATCTCCTGACAAGGGCACATAAATTCTATTACAATGGCACAGCAATCCGAGGGAATCCAAGGTATATCCTGAAAAATGACCCTCCAAGGGTTTTCCTGATTCTAATTTTTCTTTTACCTCCTGATACTATGAATCAGAAGTGAGAGCCTCTCTAATTCACTTCTCCAAATCTATGCTCAAAGAAAGTGCCAACAATCCATGCATGTGCCTGCTCAGAGCATCTGCCACCACATTCATCTTCCCCTAGATATATTTAACCTCGAAGTCATATTCGCACAAGAATTCCATCTATCTGTGTTGTCTAGCATTGAGGTTAGGTTGGGTAAAAATATACTGAAGGCTTCGATGATCTATATGGAGTTCAAATTTATGACCCAATAGAAAATGCCTCCATTTCACTAAGGCATGGACCGTCGCTTTTAACTCCATATCATGGGTAGGATAGTTGAGCTCATGATCTTTAAGCTTCCTAGATTCATAAGTGACAACTTTCCCTTCTTGCATAAGGAATGCCCCAATCCCTTCTAGTGAGGCATCTATACAGACCACAAATTTTCCTGAGGGTTTGGGGACCACTAGGATCAGAATACTGGTTAATCTTTCCTTCAAGAATTGGAAGGTGCCCTCACACTTTTCTAACCATGCAAATTTCTTCCCTTTCCTTTGTAAGGAAGTGATGGGATGAGCTATCTGAGAGAACTCCCTAACAAATCATCTATAATAACCAGCCAACCCCATAAAGTTGTGGACTTGGGGGATGTTAGTCAGAGTTGGCCATTCCACTATGGCCTGAATTTTGGCTGGGTCAACTGTGATGCCATCCCCTGAGATGATGTACCCAAGATACTTAACCTCTATTTGAAATAATTCACACTTCTCTAGATTGGCATAAAGTTCATTTTCTCTAAGCATTGAAATCTTTGGCGAAGATGAATTTCATGTTCTTCAGGAGTTTTGGAAAACACTAAGATGTCATACAAGAAAACTATCACAAATCTATCCAAATAGATTTTGAAAACCCCATTCATCAAGCTCATAAATATAGAGGGGGCATTTGTAAGCCCAAATGGTACTACGGTGAACTCATAGTGGCCATATTTGGTGTGGAAAGTTGTACGGTGAATATCAGCCTCTTGAATTCTAAGTTGATGGTATCTTGACTTAAGATCAATTTTTAAAAATATTTTTTCCCCTTTCATTTGATCAAACAAGTCATCTATGTGGGGTAAAGGATATCAATTTTTAATTGTGACTTTGTTGAGTTGATGATAGTCGATGCATAATCGAAGAGAACTGTCTTTGTTCACAAATATTACTAGTGCACCCCATGGGGACACACTGGGTTTAATAAACCCTTTTTCCAAAAGTCCTTCTAACTATAACTTAAGTTCCCCAAGTTCCTATGTGGTCATGCGGTACAGAGCCTTGGAGATGGGTTCCACTCTAGGCACTAGCTCAATCTGGAAGTCAATGTCCCTCTTGGATGGCACTCCTGGTATTTCCTTGGGAAAAAAATCTGAGAACTCTGGTAATAGGGGATGATCTAGTGTTACCTCCCTTCTTTCTCCTTTGTCTAATTCATCCAGTGAGACTGCAAACAACTGACATCCCTTGCGCATTCACTGCTTGAGTTGCATCATTGAAATCATGCGGAGAGAGATGGGTCATTGTACCCCAACAATCTTCTTTGGTTCCCCTGAATCATCTGAACACTGAATACTCTTGTTTCTACAATCCAAAATGGCTTTGTGAGCATCCAACCAATCCATACCCATAACTACTCCATATGAGCCTAAAGGAATCACTCGGAGATCTACTAAGGTGGAGAAAGGTCCTAGCCCTGACTTGTAACTATGGACACCAGAGTCAGAGGCTATTCTTTCCCTAGAGGCTAGTTCAACTTGCCACCTATCTTCTTGCCTTAATATTTTCAGCCTACACTACTCTACTAATGAAGGAGAAATAAATGAATTCATTGCTCCTAAATCAAATAGAATAGTGGTAGAGATACCCCTAACAAACCTGGGGTTTCGTTGACCGATCCCTGATGTTTGGCTTGCCTATGGTCTAGAGTGGAAAATACTCAGTGAGATCTACCTGTATCACCCACTGTGGGTTCTTAAGTGGCTTGTCTATAGCTAGCTGCTAGGGTAGATTTTTGGGGACAATTAACTACAATATGATTGTGTTGACTGCAAGAGTAACATCTTGTATTTTTAGCAAAAAATTTCTCTACAAAAGGTGCACTGGATTGTTGATAACTACCTCGACTAGAATTCTGAGGTATACTCTGAGTGGGTTGAGAATTCAGATATCACTTAGCATGCTTCCAGTTGTGAGAATTATTTGATTGAGAACCCCCTTTTTTGTTGTTGTATTGAAATTTCCTTTTCTGGTGGTTCTGACTTCCTTTAGATGAAGAAGGATAGTTTTTAGGACCAGGTATTCCCTAAGGTTGATTCCATTTGAATATTGTCCTAGCCTGAGAGGCATTACCTCCTTGGCCACCTATCTGACCTCCTAAACCTAAGGCCACATTCTGTTCCACAATATGAGTATTAATGACTGCATCATTAACTGTCTGAAGTTCAAATATTTGTATGCTACCAACCAATCATCCATTGAGGCCTCTAATTAAGTGTTGAGTAAGCATGGGTTCATCATCTTTATATCCTAAGTATGGCTTGAGCTCGAAGAAATGTCACTCATAATCATCAACTGACATAGTTAACTACTTTAAGTTGTGAAACTCTTTAGCCCTTTCCCACCTCCAAAGGTCAAAAAGAAATCAAGCTTGAAAGAGTTCTAAGAACAGTTCCCATGAAAGGGTGGTTATATCAATGTGAAGTTTCTCTTCTCTGTTTCCCACCAAGTGGATGCAAACTCCCTAAGGTGAATAAATTCAAACTGAGCCTTGGTATTGTTTTTGTAAGGGTGCATGGAAAATAGCCTTTCTAAATCCAGTAGCCAAGTCTCAGCGGTGGATCCACCTTGAGTTCCCTTAAATGGGTTAGTCTTTGTCCTAAGGAGGTCTTGCATGTGAGAAGCACGCAAGGCATCATCTTCTAATTTTTGATCTCTCCTCCTAGGGCTCCTTTCCCTTTCCTCATGGTGAGCGATATTAGCCTCCCCACAGTGACCCCTATCTTGACCTACATCTAGCCTATGTCATATCTATTGTAAAAGTTCTTGGACTTGAACCCCCTGAAAACCTCCTAAGTGGTTATCAGATTGATCCCCTCAACCTTCCCCTTCAAAGTGTTCTTCTTCCTGAGAACTTTCCTAGTGAGATCTGGGAAGGGTATTTTGGGCACCTCCCCTTCTACCACAGGTCAAAGGAGGCATCCTATCATAAGTAAGGAGAAGGATAAGTTCAAGGGTCCTAGTCTGAATCTAGTTTAAGTTTTCCTTAAATAAATAATAAGTTTAAGCAACATGAGCCAAATTACCCAGGGCCCCAGTGTGGAAACTCAGTGCTCTGATACCAAGATGTCATGCCCCACCAGGGAACCAGGGAAGAGAACAATAGATTCTCTTAGGAAAGAAAACCTATGTAATGGAAAATGAAATTTTTCAAACTTTAAAAGATTTACATGTATAATAACATAAACAAGGTTTAACTTAAATTCCTCCGATGGTTCCCAACTAGAACTCTAACATTCCATTTTAGTTTCATTAAAGATACTTATAATTTGGATAACTTTAGATCAATTATATTATAACATTTGATGATCTTAAAAGGAAAAATAAATGCTTTCATTCAAATATTTAACTTAACATTTTAAATCCATCTATACTCTCAAAGTATTCCCATTATGAACAACATAGCATTTGAAGTATTAATCCCATATAAATGAATCATTTATGAACTTGAATAAATACATATATGAAGTCATCCTATTTCAATTACTAGCCTTTCTAAATCAACAATAATACACAAAATTCCATCTTAGTTTGAAACTTACTAAAATCTTTTCTTTTAAAAATAAACATGCTTTGCGTAAAGATTACATTTCCCTTTTCCTTTCCCTAAATCTACCCATTCCAAGTTACATCAATTTTGGAATACAATAAAGATTAAGTTACATTCATCTCCTCTTGGGAGATAACAATAATGACATAATTTTACATTGATAGAAAATAATGAAAGATAAGAAAAGAACCTTCTTTCTTCAAAACTGGAATAATGTACAAGCAATAGTCCTTTTAGCACTACAAATGCAACTGATACATAGATAAAGAAATATTTACCACCCAACCACGTGGATACCAAAATGCCCACTCCTCCGTGCTAGGAGATAAACACAAAGATCCATGCAAGAAGGAATAACTAGGCCATTCCTAGGGTTGAGATAACCTTTCCCAAAAAATAAATGAACAAGGAATGAAATTCAAATCCCTTACTAAAAGGTTCATAAGACTTGGTAGAAACTCTAAGTGATAAGCTAGGTGAGTGTCATCGCATAGCCCTCACCCCTTGGGTTTCCTTGGTACTAGCCACTCTTGGCCCCGGTCCCCAAGTAGGCACATGTGGAACTGAATGCCTTTCATAAACACAAGGTCATTTAGTCATACCTATGCATAGGTACCTTCTCCCACTCCCATCCTTAGCCTTTACTAGTGCTAATGGCATAGGTGAGGCTTACATTTATCTTATTTAATGTTTGATTCCACCCCATTAATTTAATTAAAGTTATTACTTGATTAAAATAACTCATCAGTGGGTTTCCCTCGTACTATCCACTTAGGTCCCCAACCCCACATTGAGAGCCACTCACCTAGTGTTCTTAGGTTTTCTACCCTTATCCAAGCATCATAAACATACAAGATATGCATAAAGACAAGTCATAGAAATAGTCTAGTGCTGCAACCAAGAATCAGAATGGTTTAGGAAGTCATATAATTATCCTTGTCCATTGGACAACCCTAAACCCTAATCTAGATTCCTAAAAACTTCAATTTCATTAAAAAGGCATCATAATGCACTAAACAACATACACCTAAAGAGACAAGTGATAAAAACTAATCCAACATCACTTAGGGTTAGCCCCAAGTTGCTTGGGGACCCTAAAACATCAAAAAGGTCCAAAACTAAGGCCTACCAGGGAGTTGCGCAATTGGTCCATCAAGCTGCGCATTTGGTCACTCAAGCTGCATAGTTGGGCCTTCAAGCTGCGCAGTTAGTCATGTGAACTACGCAGTTGGTCAAGGATTGCATTTTTGGAAAAAGAGACTTGCAGATTGGGTTTCCAGGAAGAACAGGGAAAGATGGAAGAATTGGATATAAAATCAAGGAAAGACCCAGTTGAGATCTCCCTATTTTGCAAGGTACCCCTAGTCTAGATCTGAGAATAAGAAAAAGGTGCATAGTCCAGAATGCAAACAAGGAAGGAGAATAGATCTTCCTAAAGTCTGAGAGTGCCTACAGACCTCTTAAACACACAAGGAAGTATAACAAATATCCTAAGAAGATTCTAGACCCTATCAAATATATGGATGAAGATAAAACAATTCATAACAGAAAGTACAATAGTTTATGCAAACAATATATTTCAAACATATACATAATTATCCTTTCTCCTAAGACTATCTCATTCAACAATGCACACATAACAAAATAGCACAAACACCCTCTAACTTTCAAATTCATATAAGATAGCAAGTAGATATGTATTCAAACAAAATAAGGAAAACACATAAGGAGGATCATCTTCCAGGATAAATCCTACCTGGAGTCTTGCAGAGAGACCGTTGGAGAAGAAAGTCCAAAATATCTTAGCCTACTCCCAGCACTCCTTTAGATTCCTTCTTAGTACAGACACAAGCCTCCTCTAGAATTACTATGGTTTTGAAATTATGATATCCTATCAAAACAATAATAAATCTTCTTGAGAAATATTTCTAGCCAACTCCCCTTCTCACAAAGACTCTTCCCATATATAGATTAAGGAAGTAGTTGCACGAGAAAATCCAATTGATGCAACCATCAAAACTAATGCTTGGTTAATAGTTAGGCATAAATTATTCCTAATGAAAACCATTCCCGGAGAGGGATAAATAATAATCTCACACACACATTTCCTTTATTTAAGGAAGGCAAATAATAACTTTTTACCTCTAAGCATATTTACTATTTCTAAATTACCTAGTTACCTAGGCTATAATAAAGGAGGTTTACCATTTAATATTTACTTGACATTCCATAAAAGTAATTTTATTTAATTGTTTATTAATATCTTTTAGTGTAATAATTTCTTAACCACAAATAATTATGTAAATATATGTAACCATATGCATACATGTGCACCCATATGCCTATGTGTACATATACCCTTCTAAATATTATTATTAATATTATAAAACATTATTTTACTCATATACTATATCACACTCTTACAAGATACAATAGTTCATATAAAGTAACTACTAATAAAAGATAGAATATTCCATTAAATAGAATTAGAGTTACCATTCACAAAATCTCATACTCAATAAATGCAAGAGACAAGCAACAAGATCCACATAATCAAACAAGTTCTGACAACACAATAATTCACCATCTGACACAATGATTGACTCAGGAATTCCCAACCTAAGGAGCAAAAAGGGTCAGAGGTAGGTTTCATTCTCACAAAACCTTGGTGTTATCTCTATAACAACAACAATGATTGAGGATTTTGAGGGCACACTTAGACCTGTGAGACTAGGTGGAGTCGATGCTCGGTACCTGCAAGCCTGCATCACTGAGAAGAGATACATGTGCATAGATATATATATACAATAAGTCATTTGCAAATAGATGACCAGGATTGATACATCGTGTGGACCTCAACTAAGTGAGTAACTACGACTTCATCCTGAATCATGAAAACACATCAGTCATATATACATGAAGCATGAGACATCATAGATAATAATGGTTAGATTCCAAATCCTTGGGTTAGCTCTATTATTTTCCATAAGCATATATAAGATAGATGATTTTCAATTTCATAAACATTAAACAATAATCATAGTTGAGAATATCTAAATATCTAATAAGCATATCATCATCCAAATAAGCATAATTGTAAACATATAGTTCTAAGCATGATTATGCAAAATGTCCAATCTAAGAGTAAAAGTATAATCATCTAAGAGGTTATTACAACATTGGCATCCTATATTGGAGTTGATGAGTAAACAACCCACAACTCCCAAGAATACCTACATGCAAACACCTGTCACAGAAAGAGAGAGAAAAAGAAAGAAGCTATGGAGGCCTAAACACATTGATCCACAAGAGAGGAGAAATCATTCTTGATGTGTAAAAACAAAAGTTGCAATTCAATAATGAATAATCTATTACACAATCTGTTATGAAAATAAAGGAGATCAATCCTTATAAAGGGAAATCTGAAAACCTAAAAAGGAAAAACCTAGGTTGCACAATAATAATTAATAAAATAATTAATTATTATATGCCTAAAGTTTATCTTAACTAGAAAGAGATAATAAGTGACTTAGTACTTAAATCAAACATGATTTAATTAATAAGCAAACACTTTATTACTCTAACAACCCCCTTAAGATGAAGTTTGGGAGAAGTTAAAAACCTAGAAAGAACTGATGAAAGCAAATGGGTCTTGGCAAAAAAAGCCTGATTAGGTACCCAAGTACAAAAGAGAGTCTCTGAAAAGTGGAGAAATAGAGAAAACCACATGGGAAAAACTCTACTCCAAAAAAAATAAAGACTAGTCTGAATGACTAAAGAAGCCTCCAAAACTTTGAATGTTCCCGAAAATAGGAACAAGGATGAACATGTACAACATCACTAAAGAAAGAAACTAAAAACTCTATCAAGAAGTAGCTGATGATCTGAAGATCATCCACTGAAATATGACCAGGTAGATAAGACTGTAATCTGCATGAGTGCTCTCAAATGACACTACTCGAATCAAGAGGTGAACAAAGACACACAATTGAAGTTGAAGATACATAATACTGTAATCTACACGAGTGCCCTTAAATGACACTACTCAAATTAGGAGGCAAACAAAGGAAAACACTTGAACACAAAAATACAGATGACATAAAAACACCAAAAGTCTGAAGAGTTGATCAATCAAATCTAGAAGAGTGCGTCCAAAAATAGGAAAGAAAGAGTGTCCATATGGTAAATGATCCATCTCACCAGAATGCATAGGTACCCAGCCACTACATCCACCTAGTACATAGAATCAAATACTAAATACATAGCTCACACTATCAAACCAAAGAAGTAGCAGAACCAACAATAGAAACCCCCCCTCCATATTGCTGACAAGGAAGTAATGACAGGTACACTAAAAAGATCATCCAATATGAACTGTAGAGAGAGTAAAAACACATATAGAGATACTTGAGGCTAATGTCATTGGAGGAATGCTCACATGACAAAAGTAGATGGAAAACAAAGGCAAACATCAAACCCCTCTTGGCACTTTATAATAGAGTGCGAGTACATAGAGCAAGATCATGTGTAAAATCTCATACATGCAATAGAATGACACTTTATCTCAGTGCATGTGCATAAAAGAATGCTACAAATGTGAAGTATACATTGCTCAAAGAAGATCAAAGACTGTTGAAACAAAAGAGAATCCTAAGATGAGCCATCCCTCAAAGGGAAGAGATTCCAGGACCTAAAACATCCAAGAAATCCACCAAATTGCAAAAATAAAAAAATATGAATAAAATGTATCGAGAGTAGAATCTGTAAAAATGACTCACAGAACTGGAAATCTCTATGAACAAGCTTTCCAAAAATATATCATTTTCCCAAAATGGAGTTCAGATGCACAAGATAGAGGTCCCGAAGTGCAAAAATAAACATCTGACTTTGACTGTAAAAAAAAACCCATCAAAAAGAAAAATAAAAAATTCAAACCTCTTGATCTGGATAGAGCTTGGAACCAATTTTCCGACGATATCTCATTTGCCTAATTTGACACCGTATGCTCAATTTATGAGGAAAATAACAACTATTGCGATGGAGGGCCCAAAAATGGTGCAAATGATGATGATGCCTACTGACATCATCAAATGACGGGCTTAAATTTGACGGCCAAATGGATGTCACTGCATAATTTGTTTTTTCAAAATTACATGTGCACCTTGGGATACATGCTGGACAGTATAGATTTTTGCCTCGATTTGTGCTCTATTTTTTTTTTTGCCTTGATTTGCATTCCAAGGCCATACAGCTTGGCATGCAAAAATATTTGCCTCAAAATGCAACGACGTCCGAATTGGACGTGCCTTGTATGGATCTATGGGTTTTTGGGTGCTGCGAGCTCAATGGCGAGGTCTTTTTGGGCCCAAAGTGCCTTAGGATCCATGCTGAGGCTAGTTGCAAAAACAAATTGCCACAGATTCCAACTTTATCCAAATTGGACAATTTTTATATGGATTTGGGGGTTCTTGGACATTGTGAATGCAACCATGAGGTCTATTTGAAGACAAGATGACTAGAAAAAGAGATCCCCCAAGATCTGATAGAAAACCCTCTAAAAATGCAGATCTAATGAACACGACTAAATCTTTCAAGAAAAGGACAAGGGCAAATAGATCTGAAGCTCTGATACCATATTGGAGTTGATGAATAAACAACCCATGGCTTCCAAGAATACCTACATGCAAACACCTGTCACAGAAAGAGAGAGAAGAAGCAAGAAGCTATGGAGGCCTAAATGCATTGATCCATGAGAGAGGAGAAATCATTCTTTATGTGCAAAAACAAAAATTGCAATTCAATAATGAATAATCTGTTACACAATCTGTTATGAAAACAAAGGAGATCAATCCTTATAATCAGGAGACCTGAAAACATACACATACACATACACACACACACACACACACATACGTATAGTACATGTACATATATGTATACATATACATGTACATGTACATGTACATATACATATACATATACATATACATATCTCAAGGAAAATAGTATAGACAATGAAAAGGATCGAGACATTGTATGGGCCTCACAAGTGAGGCACACAACTTCAACCCTCATCATACAAGTACATCATGGATACACACAATCACACTTATACATAAAATATATCATCTCCTAGTCATCATGAATAATGCTAACATAATAAGTAGTTACAAAATAATCATATATGAAAGAAAATGAATAGATTAATATAAGTTAATAATAACCATCACACAACCATTATATAGTCATAATTTTGGGTTAGTCCAATAATCATACAACATTAATCATCAAGGATATTTCATAATAATAATCATAATTATAATCATAATAATAATCATAATCATAGTCATATAAAGAGAAAAAATATTAATGGTCATATCAATTTCCATGTATCAATCAAAAACATAAACATCGTAATCAACACCTAATGCCATCTAAGCAAGATAAATAGTCTATTGTAATAATCAATGTCATGAAAGGTCCTATCACATATGAAGAAAAGGAAATCATGTGGGAGGGTATCACAATTTGTGTCGAGACTACAATATAGGATTCCAAAAGGTAATGGTGACCTCTTTAACCATGAGTGGAAGCCCCAAGTAGGTACTAGGAAGACATGCACATTGACAACCTAAAATGCTCCTAATTTTGTTATGTAGACTATTAAGAGTATTGAAGAAAAAATATGACTTTAAACAAAGTTAATGACTTGTCTTGAAACATAGGCATATTTATTGTGAAAGCATTTCTAAGATCTAGCTTCAACCACTAAGGTATTACCAAAGAGGATGATGTCATCAACAAATTGTTGAAGAACCACAAGGGATAGGGCGGAGGCTAGACAAACTCCAAGGAGCTTACCCTCATCTACTATTACAGTTTCTCCCCAACACCTCTGCTAGTATAATAGAAATATATGGGGACAAGAGTCCCCCCTTTTAATACCTCTAGTTGTGCCAAATAAATCTTGCAAGGCACCATTGACATAATTGAATAGTAGACAATAGTCACATAGTTTTTAATCAAGACTAAACACTTCTTTTAAAAACCCAACTTCTCTAAGAATTTAAAAATGAAATCCCATTAACCCTATCATAGGCTTTATAAATATCTAGTTTGAACACCATCCTTGCCTGACAACACTTCTCCATTGAGTGAATAAATTCATGCATGGTGATGGTCGCATTAAGAATTTGTCTCCTAGGGGAAAAGCATTTTTTTTACAATTGATAATGCTATCAAGCATGGGTTTAATTTTTTTAACCAAGAATTTAGAATAAAAATTATAAATAATGTCGCAAAGACTTATTGGACTAAAATCAAGGATATGCAATGGCTCTAGGACCTTGGGGATAAGGGCAATAAAGGTGTCATTTAACATCAAGCCTTTTTTGTTGTAATCCTCTATACTTCATCATTTATTATATTATCTTACATCATGTGCGATATCTGCTACCTTAAGTAATATTTTTATTCTCACTTCACCTTCTATATTACATCTTGATCACCTACATGTGTTTTTGTTTGTATGTTTCTTGTTATGTCTCCCCACTTTGGGGCACCTCCATCATGGTTACATGTCTCAAGGATATTTCTTATTTTTATCTCATGATGTTAACATACTTACACATGATATTTTTTCTTACATTCTTATATTTTATTCACAAGGGTTATCATTGTTGCATACTTGGTTTATGATTATATTTTCATATGCTTATCTAGTGGCATGTTTTTACATAAATAATGACAATGATCTTGAACCTAATTTAATCATTCCCGCATGCATCCTAATAATCATATTTATATTATACATTCCTTTATCTAGGCAAAATTTGTGAGCACTAACATGAACTTGGTTCTTTCACATGACTTAAAAATTACCCCCAAACTTTTAAAGTTCAATTTTTGAATTTGACTTCATAGGCCATCCATTACTTACCTTGAGTTGAATGTGAAATATTTGATTATGTGCTAGTGTGTTGCAGAGAAGGACATTTACCCCAGTTCATTTTTGGGTGCATTTTTATCCATTTAAGCATCGACAATAGAGCATCATGTATTTGCATCTAAATTGAAAATCATATTAGAGCATGTCTTTAATCTTATGTGTAAAATTAGAATCCAAGAGTTTGACAAAAGGGCTAAATCCCCACTTACCAAATTTATGAAGGTATCATCTGTGAGGCCCTACCCCAAGCCCGTCATAGTATTTCATTTTATCATTATGATAGACCTAGTATTTAATATTATATTTTGATGCATTATGGGTTTATACTCTTTTGATAGGGATTTGATCACATTCAATTATGATACACCATATGTTCTGATGCTTTCCATACTCATGATGATGACTTTATGATACGTCCATGATTTGTATTATGGTTAATTTACTTTAGTGAATATGATGATGTTGTTATTGAGATTATGCTATATATGAATTAATTAGGAAAAATGACAATTAGAATTTGAATTATGATGAAATGTGACCTCATTGAAAATTAAATGTTAGGTGCTTAAATGTTGTTAATACATGCATAAGATTTCATTTGGGAAATGCATGAAAAGCTCAATTATTTATGGTATGTTAAATTGTGAATTGGATATGTGAAATGTTGAGTAATTAGTAATTGCCCGAATGATGTTTATGTTCATATATTTATATGCATGTAGTTTCTTGAGCTACTAATGTTCAAATTGAGATGTACAATAAGTGACCATGGAATTAATTTAGAGGACTAGAACCAATCCTATGTACAAAATGTTAAGCCAAGGTTATGTCTAATGAAGAGACAAAACCTCATTGTAATTTGTAATTGTAAATGCTAGGTGTATGTCAATTGTAATGTGTAAATTATAAATTATTAATTGTGAATCGTAATTGTGCAAAATAGACATGCCAATTGTGTTATGTGATGTGTATTTTTGTTGTGTCACTTGACACTTGTGTTGTGTATATGTGGCAATGACATGTCCATTTGGGAGATGATTGGTTGCAACAAAACCTAGGATAGTACCTTGTTGCATTATTTCATGATGACCTCTTGGTTAGAGAGTTTGGAGTAAGTTCACATCCCTTGGAACCCGTAGGTGAACTCAAGATGGGCTTTTGAGAGGTTAAATACACACCCAGAGTTGAGGTTAGGCCTTTTTTAGAAAGCCCACTTGATATACCTATGGGTAAGGGCCATTTTCAACCCTAGGACAACTCATAGTTGACTTGGGAGCCCATCC
The DNA here is from genome assembly GCA_027943335.1 of Chamaecyparis obtusa. NCBI lineage: Eukaryota > Viridiplantae > Streptophyta > Pinopsida > Cupressales > Cupressaceae > Chamaecyparis > Chamaecyparis obtusa. Next base: position 1,713 of record BSBK01000120.1, on the reverse strand, counting down.
AAAAGTTATTTTTCCAAGATGGACGAAAATCAACTTTTGGAAGCAAGGTCTTGGATAGGCAACCTCCATTTGAGTGAAATATACTTGTTCCTTTTTAAAAGCTACCTTTTTGAAGTCCATTTTTAGTAACCTTGTAAGGGTTTGGGAAGACCAACCAATAGGATTGCATATCTTCTTCCAAGAGGGTTTTGGAAAGTGTGTAGAGCCCTTTTTAGTGGGATCTCCCAAGACTTAGAGCTTGTTCACCCACTCTCCAACTTTGGACGCAACTAAGGAGTTAGCGAAGCTTCAGAGAAAGAAGGGGATTTGGGGACTTGGAGCTCTTCATCAAACCTCACTGTTTCCATAGCTTGAGTATAGGTTGGTTGCACCCTCTCCTTTTTTATTATGTTAATGTGTATGAAATCTTATAGTAGTATGAATTGTGTTAGTTTTGCTTGTGTTGTATTCATGGTGTTTGTGTAAGTTTTCGTGTTTGTTTGTTTGTTTTATGAGTGCAAGGCCAAACTCACCCTTGGGAGGGAAGAGTATTCTTGGGGGAAAAGGGATTTAGGATAGCTTAGAGAGTGAAGAGTCTCTCCTCATGGAGGAGAGACTTATGGAAAGGATTATGGGGTCCTTGTTGCCATTTTTTGGGGGGTCATAAGGAGAGGTTTTTTTTGGCGTGTTGCCATTGGGGGTCATAAGGTATTTTATTATTTTGTGAGGAGAAGAAAAGAATTAGATTTGCAACCTTTTGAATAGATTTGCATTTTATTTCTATGGTGTTCTCCTCCTAAGTATTTGGTCCACCTTCAGCCCATTTTTGGATCAATTTTGAGATCCTATGTGTAAGCCTTGGTTAGGATAAATTTTGTATGCAAATCTTGTTAAAAATCTTGTTGTGTTTAAGTGGTGGTTGTGTGTAACCTAGTTGGTATCTAGTTCTTCTTGCTTGGGGGTGGCCTTGAAAAGGCCTAGGATGGGAGGTGAGCCTCCATGGTCAAAATTTTTTTTTTATTGCAAGTTGCTTGTGAAAGGAAGGATAAAAGAAAAAGTGTGGAGAAAGGACTTCAAATGTGGTTTTCTTATTGTATAGCATATTTTGTATAGTTATATTTTCTTGTAAAAAAAAGAGGAAAGTAAATGTCATTGAGGTGAATAGGGCTGTAAATTTCCTTGTAAATTATTTTTTTTTGAAACAAAAGAGAAGTTGTATTGAAATTTTACAAAAGAGTAATTTATGGAAGTTTTGTTGTTCTTGGAACTTTTAGTTGTCTATAAATGCAGTTTAGTATCTTAAACAAAATATTGTATCTTTGCAAAAAAAAGGATTTATAATAGTTTACATTCTTATTGGGAATAAGTTAGAGGTTTACAAATTTAAAAGTGTTTTCAAAAAATGAGTAGCATGTTAGTTTCCCTGTTTTTGTAATGTTGTTTCTTTTCTTAAAATGAAATAAATAGTTTTAGAGAATTTAAAAAAATATATATGAAAGTTGATTTTCTGTATTCTTTTTGTTAATTTCTTTTATAAGAATTAGATGTATGTACCATGGTAAATTCATCCCTTATGTTATGCTATTTTTAATATTGGATTTATTTTCAAAAAAATAAAGAGTTATATTTTATTAATTTTCTTTACAACTATGGAAATAGAATACATTTGTCTTTATGATAAAAAAAAAATTGATTATAGTGTTAGTACTATCATTCAAAAATAATAATATAAAC